>NW_019104782.1:135948-161757 GCF_001995035.1 Momordica charantia
AAGATTCAAGTTAGACATGAAAAAGGAAGAATAGAAAAATTTAAAGAGGTAAACGCAACGGCCTCATACCTAGGTTCCCAAACTTAACAGGCTCGTAGGTCGGCCCCTTGACTATGCCACCCGCGCCCTTCCTCGTGCACATATAATACCGACCTGGTTTTTTAGCTATCCTTTTGGCCTCAAAGCACCCAAGAAGTTGGTCAACGTTTAGTAGTTCGGCCTCGTCCTCGTCCCGAGCTCGCAACCAAAAAAGAATTGCTAAGGCAAAAATGACACCCCACCCATTGGAGGCCACTAGTGCAGGCGCCAAACCAGTTCGGTTGAGAAACTCTTGAGCAAAAGGGTGGAGGGGAAGTCTGAGGCCGTACTCAAACATTTTTAAGTAAAGAGTGACCCATCCCTCTAGAGGATTGTCAGCTCTTTCCCCTTCCTCCGGAATCCTAAGGAGGATGTCGTTTGGGATTTTAAACCCCTTACGGAGGGGTCCGAGATAATGCTCGGGCATTCTAGAAGGGTATTCCAAACCCTGGCCCGAGGTGGAAGTGTCACTCTCCTCCCCATCGTCCGAGAACCTAAAGTTCTCTATCTCTTCCAACTCGGACTCCAACCTACGAGCTAAGCCCTCCCCAGAATTGCTTGGTTTGGGGGGCGAACTACTTATGGTCCGACCCGCACTACCTATGTTATCACTACTGGAAGGGGAAAACAAGAAAACCACCATATTTGAAAAAGAAGTAAACACGAATGACTGACCTACAGAAGGTTCGAGCTGGTTTCAGATCGAACTCTAGAAATTCAGGAAACGTGAGGTTTGACCTGAAATCTCGGAACTATTTATAGCTAATCGGAAAAATCTATGTGTCGTACACGTGTAATCAACGAGCGGCTAGGATCATCTCGAGATCCGTAACGACAAAGTACTCGAGTGCTCCGACAACCTGGCAGATCGAAACGTCTTCTGCAACGGTCATATTCCCTCTACGAATTAAAAGTCGCCACGTGTCCGAAATGGAATTGGATGAACTTCTCTGCCAGGTCGAGATCGAACCTAATAGAGAGGGGGCCAATGTTTGGGGGTAAGGATACCAGGGACACGTGGAGGACACTTATTGGTGTTTGAAGAATCGAATAAAAATTACCTAGATTCACCTCGGCCCTGCCGAGGAAACCGGGTTCGCCCATTACCAAAAAGGCTAAGTATAGACGCCAAGGTTCGACTCTGGTTGTGGTTCGATCTGCTCGAAACCCGACAGGTTCGACATGAGAAAAGACATATAATCGTCGGTCGTACCTATAAATAGAGGGCTTCATTTGACGCTCAGGTATCGAATCTCACCCAGCTTCGGAGTGTTACCCTCTTGTGCAGGTCCACTCAAGTGTTCAGGTTGGAGCCGGAGACCGGGTTCGAGCTTGATTCGTGAAGAACCGTTGTGCAAACTCTTGCATAAACAATTTGTATAATTTTTGCCACGATATCATTGTTGATACGAGGAATTGCCTGGAGGACGCTGTCATTTTCAGCATTGTTGACATTTTGATAAGCAATATTTGCTGTTGGTATAGAACCGTCACCACTTGCCACGTTTTTCTCAATTCTACTCTGGCATGATAAAAGCAGTGTTGTCACTTCTTGGATTGATAAAGGTGCTTTGATGGAGGAAATAATAGAGATGATGGATTCAAAATCTGGACCAAGACTAGTTAGGATATGCATGATATGGTCTTCAATTGGGACAAATTTTCCCGGAGTATTCAATCAATCCACAATTTTTTTGACTAGTCAAAGGTAGTCTTTGAGAGAAAGATTACCTTTTCGTAAGTTCTGAAGTTAGTTTTATTTCCATGACCTTTGTCAAATTTCTAGTGGAGAACATTTGTTGCAAATTGATCCATATTTTCTTTTTAGTTTTGCAATGAAGCATTTCAGAAAGAATCTCCTCCGACATCGAGCCAAATAGCGAAGAAGGACGATATTGTCTTTTCTATTGAGTGTAGTTATGATTTATCTCTTCTCCTGATGTTTCTCCTTCTGTAATTCGTCTTTTCTTTGGTGGTGATTCAGAATCCTCGTCGATATAGCTTTCAAGACCATGTCCTTCGAGTGCCGCAAGAACTTGAAATTTCCATAGTAGAAAGTTCTTGTTAGTAAGTTTCACAATCGAAACCTTGTTCCCAGGATTGATCGATTTTGTATTCTAGTTTGATAATGAAAGACCAGAATTGTCTCCAAATGAAGAAGAAACCATGATCAATATACTCAAGTCGTTGGACAATGAGTTCTGATGCCACGTTTGTATAAACAGAAAATAAAAGATGAGAAAGATGAGTCATGGAAACATATTTCTCTTATGATATATTGAGTATAGTGCACCAAACACAACTATTTATAGGCCTAAGAGAAGGAGAGAGGAGTGAAGAACTAACAAGAGAGATTTAGTGAATCAAAACAATTTAACTAATTACTCTAACAAATTAACAACTCATTAATGAGTCAGCTTGACACCTCGAACTGTTGTGATGTATATACAAATACATTGAATTTCATTTTATATATTGTTCGTATTAATTGTTTATATTTATTTTAATACTTACGTTATCTTTATATTCTTTTTTTTTTTCCTGATTTGTCGATGATATCTCCCTCCTATCGAAGAAGACGTATTTATTCTTCAACTTGAGACCGATAACTAGTGTCTTGGGGACATGAAAATGAGTTTATATTGAAATGCATTTTGTCTGCAGCCTACTTATTTCCAAGCATCTAGAGTCCTAAAATTCTTGAAAGCCTACATGATATTGTATGTAAAAGTATAGTACTCTAATTAATAATTGAATGATTAGTACCTCTTAAATGCTTTTGAACATTGTTTTATTCTATGTATTTCATGTTTCCAGTTGGTAGAGTAATAACTTTCTTAACTCTACATGAAATGTTGTATTTCGAATTTAAGCAAGCTATAAGATAGTCTTCTTAGTGTTTGACCTGAATGTTTGTTTCAAGAGTTATATTTGTTTCAAAAGCTAACTTATTTCTCTTGAATCCATGTTTTAGATTTTTGTGGAGTATGGAGAATATTAAACAACAAAAAAGTAATGTAAGCAAGTGATGGATTTAGAGCAATGGGAGCTTCATACCTCTAGTTCGATTTGTTGGTCTTTTAGTTCCATTTGAACGGTTTCAGAGTCATGTATTTTTTTAAAACAATTTGTGCTTATCTTTGTAAGTTAGATACGGTTTATGGAGGGATGGGAATGCCAATATGTGCTATATACAATACTAAGACTTGAATATATCAATTTCACTTTTATTACAAAGATATACTTTTTTTTCCAGTGTTGGATTGTTGATGAATGTAGTTTATGGAGGCGGTGGCGAATCCAGGATTTTCATTGTGGGGCACAATACACATACATATTTCATAAAATAGTAAATGATAAACAATTTCAAAACGTTCATAGTTTCGTATATAAACTAATTGAATAACATTACAACTGTCCTCTGAAATCGATTCATGATAACGTTATTATCTAACTTATCCAATAAATCTTTCTCAATATATGTTATGCGATTATTGATCATCCATTGATCTCCTATTCGATTACACAATCAAGTCTTCACAATATTCACGACAGAAAATATTCTCTCTACTTGCAACAAGTAAACACTACAAGAAGGTTGAGTTGTTTGGACCACTTTTTATGGAAGGTTATTGAAAATCTTTGGAAAACAGTACATTTATCAACAAACATTTAAAGCCTTTGAAAAATTTATGAATCTTTATCGATGGTTTTTGGAAAATCTTAGAAAATTATGCAAGTTTTATCTAAGGTTATAAAAAAACCTTTGAAAAAAATACACATTTATCAACAAATTTCATAAACCTTTGAAAATTATGTTATCTTTTATCAAAGTTATTTTGAAAACCTTTGAAAAAACATATATTTATCAACAAATACTTAAAAACCTTTGAAAATATATGATGTTTTATTTATCAACAAATACTTAAAAACCTTTGAAAATATATGATGTTTTATGGAAAGTTTTCAAATTATGCATTTTTTTACCAAAGGTTATTAAAAACCTTCGGAAAAAATACACATTTATCAACAAATTTCATAAACCTTTCAAAATTGTGTTATCTTTTATCGAAGATATTTTAAACACCTTTGAAAATTATTCACTTTTTACCTAAGGTTATTGAAAACCTTTCAAAACAATATATTTATCAATAAATATTTAAAACATTTGAAAAATATATGATATTTTAATAAGGTTTTCAAACCTTCGAAAATGATTTTTTTTATCAAAGGTTATTAAAAACCTTTGAAAAATATACATAAAGTATGATGATCTTCGAAAATTATTCAAAATTATTCACTCTTTTACCAAAAGTTATTGAAAACCTTTGAAAAATAATTTAATATATTTATCGAATATGTACTTAGAAAATAAAAAAAAGGAGTTATGTACTTTTGATCACAGATTATTAAAAACCTTAAAAAATATGAAAACTATACCTAATAAGTTATTAACTTTTTTTTTAATCGAAGGGGCTAAAAAAATTTGAAAGATATTAGAAGGTATTTAAAAACTTTAAAAAACTTTTTTTTTTTTTTGGGAGTGACTAAAAACTTTTGAAAATATATAAAAAGATTTTTGATGGAAGGTTGTTGGATATATTTTTTATCAACTTTCATCGAAGGTTACTAATAACCATCCAAAAAGATGTATAATATTTTTTAAAATAATATAATTGTCTGAAATAGTTTACCTATTTTAATCCTCAACTTACGATAGTCTTTCCCATCTTCGCCAAACTTTGCCCTAGTTTATGCATTCGTGCCACCTCTGCCCGTTGCCGTCGAGTATCCATCGCCGCCGCAAGAGTTCCTCGTCCATTGATTGTGGTTGGCACCTCGAATTGAGGTATGTCACTTAAATGTATGTTCACTCTCTTATTTCCATTTTTCAATGATTCTTCGTCAGAGATTTACAATTCTCCGTCATTAAGTTTCATATTCAATTCATCGAGAGAGCTTATGAATAATTCACTGCCTCTTTAGATTGAGGTACAAAATTCTCTTTATATCAACCACGATCGTATTTTATCTTCAATCTACCTCTGGCACTTTCTTCCAATTTTGATTCTTAATTTGGACGTTGATTAACTTGTTTGGTGGTGCATTTTTGCCGTTAGGTATTGCAAGGCGTTGAATTCTCTAATTAGCGATACGAATGGTGTTTCTTTCCCTGTAAGTACATAAAGTGAATTATCTGCTTGAATTGTACAAAAATTTGGATTCCAGTCTAATTCTTCATCTTGAACTGTTTTCTGATTTTAATTTAGAATTTCTTTTTCCATATTAGCGCTCTGGTTCAGTTTTTCGAACATCTATAAGCGAAAGCTGGCATTAACTTTGAGACATATTAAGGATATAATATCTCACTAGAGGTTTGTATAGTAACCTTCCACAACCAAATATAAGTTATACAAACTCAAATTTTTAGGATTTATTTTGTCCTATAACCAAAATATATATTACACGAAACTTAAGTTTCCTAATCTGCCATAAATTCAGTTTGTAATTTGCAAAAGGGAGTGATTGAGCTGTTAGATACCTTGTATTTGGTAACCAAATATAAGCTTGACTTTATAACTCGAGACTATACAAATCCAACTTGTGAATCAAAATGCTCTGACGAATAATCTTTTATGCAGAATGTCTGTGGAGGTAATTAGTTCATTTTATCATTTCTTTAATTTGATCCATGTTTTCAGTTTGTGAGTGGATTGTAATTATGTAATAGCCTGTTTAGTAACGTTTTTGTTTATTCTACAGGCTTGTAATATTCATGGATTTATTGTGTTCCTTTATATGACACTCTAGGTAAAATGCTAAACTTTTTTCATTTTGGTCTTCAAACTTCAAAAACTTCAAATGGAAGAAAAAAATAGTTTTAGGCCTTGTTAATCTTTTGATTAATCATTTAATATAAAGAAGTACATCTTTTGTTCATTTTTAAAGTGTTTGAAGTCAAATGGAGTAGGTTAGTAGCCATATTTTCTTTTTCCATCACATTGTCTTTTAATGAAACACTCCTTGTATGGTATTTAACAATTTTAGATGATGATCATTGTGTTATACAACAATTTCTTCTCTACTGTGATTTCAGTAGCATATTTGAACTTAGAACTCTTGCATGCTCTAACTTATCTTAAATTAATTGTTTTCATAAATATATAACATAAAGTGATGTTTTATTACTTCAAATTTGTGTTGGTTTTGTGTTTTTTGAAATTATAATAATGATTTTGAGTGTTAGCAGCACTAGAGAAAAGATAGTAGGTTCCTTTTGCATATAACAGGTTCATCAAGTAAGTTGGTTGCTTAATTAATCGCCTGATTTCTACATTTATCTTATAAGTAATAGGATTCTTGATTTTAAACTTAGGATCTGGAAGGTGGTAGATACTTAGAATAGTTTGTTTGTACTTGTACTGATGGAATGTGATAAAAGTAGAACTACTAGTCATATCAAAATGAACTTGAGCAGCTGTGTATAATTTGATTTGTATAAACTGACGATATTTGGAGAACAAACAATAGTGATGATGAAACGTGTCAGATTGATGACAAGGACGATTTTACGTTAGATGAAGTAAAACTCAAGTCATCAAGGGTTTGGACTTTCAGTTCGAGTCTCTGAGATAATCGACTGTTATGTCTTTCTAATCAGCATTGTCTGCCCTTTTATTAAATGCACTTGTTGGCTCTTACTTGTTCGGCTTGATTTGCGATGCCTTGGGCTTCTGAATTGAAGAAAATTCAGACAACCCAGTAAGAATAGTTCTACAATAGTAATTGATGGTAATTGATGTTTCTGAAATTACTTCTAAAAAGTCGGTCTTGAAGTCGAAGTCCAGATAATCCATCGATAGAAATTGATGCTTTTGGTACTGGCAGCTGAGGGAGAGGTAGCAAGAGTACTAATGCAAAAATGATCAGAGATCACAAGTTCTAGTTGATGGTCAGTTAGAAGCTAGTAGCCCAAACTTCAAATTTTGGATGTTTTTTAGCAAGCTTGGTATTATTTTGAATTAGAAAATAGTTTTGAACCCATTTCAACCATGATGGTTGAGATTTTAGGTATAATATCAAGAAATGTAAATATATATATACTTTTTTTTTTTAGAAATTGAAGTATTGTATTATTTTAATTAGTTTTAGAAATACTATGACTACTTGTTGGTTGCTTTTGCCGTAACTATTGATTGTAGTAAAYAATATTTTGCTTTTGTTAGATATAGTTCAGAAATTATAAATTTTAACCATGAAAATTAATTTAATTTTCATAAAAAATATTAATATTAATTTCAAATGCTATTATTCTACTTGGTTTTTTTTAAGGATTTACAAATGTCAATAAAGAACTTTTTTTAAGGTCTAAAAATTGTTGAAAATAAGATTATGATTATTGGAAAATAATAAAAACTTCGAAAAAAGTAATTGAAATTAATAAATTATGTACAACTAATTTAACAATTATCGAAGACTTATAACTTTTGAAAAATATGAATTTTTAAAGGTTGATTGAACCTTTGAATAATATGAATTTTTGAAGGTTAACCAAACTTTCGAAACAACTTTTTTCGACTGGATCTATATCGACACTTTTTGAATGTTGAGTAAACCTTTGAAAAAAAATTTATCGAGGGTTTATTTTATAATTTTTCAAAGGTTGTGACCTTTGAAAATCCTTAATTTTCTTGTAGTGAAAGTCAAATGTCAAGGTGAGCAATCGATAGACTAATGTATATACCTTATTTCTATTGTCATGACCAATTTTATTGCAATATCACTGATGCTTCTTAGATCACCAAACTCAATATTTGAGTATACATCAACAATGTAATTTTGATGTTGATCATCAAGCACAGAGAGTTCAATAGTTTAAAATCTATTTGATAAAATTGAGCAAGACGATTAAGTTTTTGTCCATCAAAAGCAACAAAAAAGCACCTGGATTCAAACATGCTACATAGAAAAGCAACTCAATACTTATTTTAGTAAACAGTTACTCAACTCTTGAAGCGCATATCAATGCTTGTATAAAAAATGTCAACACGATAATGATGCATATTTGTAATTGATTGAGATTTTCGCCCTCGTCATCCTCAAATAAAAAAAAATATATCATCCATCTTAAGAATTTGAATATCATGTTTATCACAAAAAGTAGAAACTGAATCCATCCTAACCCGACTCCCTCAATGTTTGCAATCTTTCTTTACAAATTTTGACTAAATTCATGACATTCCCAGTGTCCTGATCTTTTCTTTGTAATGCTTGAGAAAAATCATTCGTGATTCTCAAGATGATTTTCATAAAATACATATGAAAGACGAAGTCGAATGATTGGATTGAACTTATTTGAATCCCTGCTTCATATTTATGTTCTGAATTTGATCCACCTTGTACAATTGTCTCGAGTGCATCAACTATTGATGAAAACATTGTAATATATTAATACAACACCATAATGTGTTTCCCATCATGTATCTCCTGTTTGTTTAATCATTATCTCTTGATTTAATCTTCGGCCAGTTGATAGTTCACCAATATTCAAAACTTCAAAATTTGTCATACTATATTTTTCTCGTAGAATTTCATGATGCTTTGCCGATGCCCCAATCATATTCATTACATTTGTAACAATAATAAAAAAAAAGACCAACAATTTCCACATGATTTTTTGCGATAGCTATAAGAGCTACTTGAAGCTTATGAGACAAACAATGAATGGAAAGCACAAACAATGAATGGAAAGCACATTTATTTTCTTTCAAAATAACTGCTTTCAATCCATTCAACTCACCTTGCATATTACTTGCTTCATCGTATCTTTGTCCTCGCAAACTAGCAATGCAAAACTCATGTCAAGAAAAAAATTCATCAATAGCTTCCTTGATAGAGAATTTGTATTAGCAAAACATATAATTCCAACAAATCGTTCGGTCACATGACCTTTGTCCACATATCCCAATACAACTGACATTTGTTCCTTTGAAGATATATTTTTGGATTCATCAATATTCCAAATAGAAAATAACTTATCACCCATATATCTTATGACTGCATTCACAATTTTTAGTGTAATACAATTCACAATATCTTTTTGAATATCGGGAGCAATCAATTTTAAATTATCTGGAGCATTCTTCAAAGTCACAGTTTCAATATCCTAGATGTGGTCACATAGCCATCCAAAATTTCAAAAAAATTACCTTGATTTTGTGTATCATCTATCTAATCATGCCCACGAAATGGAAGTCCTTGTCGTAATAAAAATCGAATACAATCAATTGATGTACCTAATCGAGTTCAATATTCAACTCGTGCTTGGTCTAACATCCTATTAAAAAATGTCTCAATCTATTGCTTTTGTTCCAAAACATTTAACCCAAGCTTGATTATGTGCTCTATTAGGACCACCAACATGAATTTGCAATTTCTCTTTTTTCTTCCGATAAGAATATCGATCACCAATAAAATTATCACCACCTAATTGTTTACCAACTTCTGGTTTGAATAAGTAGCAACATAAAAAGAATGTAACATCCTTTGAAATACTATATTCTAACCAATTAGGATATTAATTGAACCAAATTGGATTAAATCGTCTTGATTTCTATCCAAATTTCTTGAATGGAAAAATATGATTTCGCAGCTGATAAGGACCCTTTTGTAAGTAAGATCTATGAACTTGATTTTAAATATTACAATTGTAATTAGAAATTATAGGTCTTAGACCAGCAACTTCTACACATTACTTATCAGAATAAGTGTAGACACCGTTATTGGTCCGGCTAATTTTTAATTTTTAATTATTATTTATTTATTATTATTATTTTTAAATATCTTCATTAAAAAAATGATTACTTTATTATTGTTTATAAGCTAAAGTTTTAATTTAAATTAAAAAAATGTTTTCTTTTAAAGATTTTGATTTTATTAATAAAATTACAAATTTAAAAATAATGATTTTATTTTAAACGTTTGATATTAACAGTTTTTTTTCTCCCTTTGATTTTTTCCCGGTCAAAACCACGTACGTGGCCTCCTCTCCTTTCTTCTCCTCCCTCTTTTTCTCTCTTCTCTTGCCCCTTTTTCTTTTTTACTGTTATTTTTAGGTGTATTTAAAGAGGGTTGTAATGGAGAGGAAGGGACACACAGAAAACCATAAAGAGAGGAAATTTGAGGCTTTCATTCTTCCCCTACCTTTCTCTTTCTCTCATCTTCTTCATAATTCCAGTACTTACCCAAAACACATGCCTACTTGTAAAAAACAACCTTCTTCTTCTTTATGCATAACTCAATAGAAAATAAGGATTTAATATATACAGGACCACTCGTCTCTCATCAAACTACATTCAGCAACATATCAAACACTTGTATATATGTAATATGATATTTATATTAAGCAAAATAATCTTCTTACAATATGTTTCAAAAGTTACATAATAAACCTTGTTAAAAGTTTGATGTCATCAGCAGGTTCGACAAATTAAACTAACATTTAAGGCCATCCAAAAGCCACGAACACCATGAGTAACCTATTCCAAAAACTCTTACTATTTTATCAACATTAAAACTATGATATAGAATATGTTGGGTTTTATGTCCTAAAACTCATAGTTTGTAAATGTCAGATATACTTTTATCATTCAATAAAGTTGTTATTGAAGGTTATAATCAATAAGTAGTTATTGATCCAATACAATGTTCTTACTAGATCTAAATCCAATAAACTAAGGATCCTAGATTGTTACATGAGACTCAAATTTTATGTAGAGACATAAATATACATCAAGTTTGAGTTAACAGTCTAAATGGTCTATAGTATAGGAATATGGTCGGGCGCCTTATTCTGGGGACACTATGGATGCGGCCCACTTTGTAGCTAGTACGAACGATGTGGTCCTAATTCATTCATGTTAAGACATACGAGTGGGGGCATCCCGTGCAAAGAGTTTGCATAAAACCGGACCATGAAATAGTCACTTTTACTTTATAACACCGCTTACTGTGTGAAACTGACTATTTCGACTTTGATGGCCTAAGTAACTCGATCTTAATCTTGAGCTAACTATGAACTTCTGTTTACTCGGGATTATCCTTAGATTTACATGGATGAGAGCAGCTGGCTCAATAAGCCTCCCATTTCAGGGGTAAAACTAGGTAGATAGGTAGGGACATATGGTGCAAGAAGGAATTCACTCCTACCTAATTTTGGGATAGTAGAAAGGTTGTTCTCTTAAGAGCTGAATCCAGGTCTTAGACAATTGACGCCACCCTTATCAAAAGGTTTGAGGGGATTTTTTGATTTGATAGTTGGACTACAAATCATTGTTCATCAGAGGATTAATGAGACTTAAGGAACAAGAGGTAATTATAGGGGTAAAACGGTATTTTGACCCAGCAGTAATTACGAACAACATGTGAAGGGTCGACTTACCGATCATGGTTATATCAAATGGACATAATATATCTACAATGAGGAGAGTGCAGCTACGGACTTTAATGGAGTGACCCGGTAGTTAACGAATGTTGATTAACTAGGTTAAATAGTTTAACTGATTAATCTCGGATCGTTGGAGCTCCTGATTTGTAGGTCCATAAGGTCCCCTGGCTAACTCATATAGGAATAAACTTGGAATAATTTGAAGGAATAATTCGAATCTTACGAATTACGTTAATCATACGAGATATGGTTAAGTAATTGATATATGATATCAATTGAGAAATTTGGTCAAAATATTTAAATAGGATTTAAATATTAAAATTATGAATGCGGATTCATAATCGGAGGTATGGATTTTGTCAAACAGTCGGATTTCGGAAAAAGTCAAATAGTTGACTTTGACCTGAGAAAGTCAAAGGTTGTCTAAGAAGATTAAAATAATGTTTTTAACCAAGATAGTAGAAAATTCTACTAACTTGTTGAGTGGAACATTTAAATAATCTCAAAAAATCTACTTTTTGACACTTAACCATGGCATGCATGAGTGGAATGTGTGTTGTAAGCTTTTGATGAACTTAGACATGTATTTTGACACTTAACCATGCCATGTATGAGTGGAGTATATGTTGTAAGTTTTTGGTAAACTTAGACATGCAAGAGTTGCATGTAATTTGCTTATTTAAGAAGGGTTTTGTTCAAACATGAAAAGTCTTGGAACCTTTGGTCATTTGATGGTTTTGAAAAAAGCTTACATAACTCTTTTTAGCTCCATATCTCTCCCAAATTTTCCTTCTCTAAAAAGAGTCTCACCACCCTATTCTAAGTCTTGAGAATAGCTAGGAAGACCTCTTGCTGGTCCTCATTGGAGCTATTTGAAGAAATTTGAAAAGCTACAAAGGTATGCAATTTTCTCTATCTTTCTCTAAGCATCATAATGTATGATCATGTATGTTTCATCATAGGTTGTAATGTGTATCTAGATTATTATTTCGATCATTGCTTGCTCCCACTGCGCATGTATGATATTGTCCATCAGAATAACATAGCCAAAATCAATCAAGAATTCCATGCGTAATCACCATTTAGCAAAACAATACAAATAAGTATATAAAGGAAATTGAGAAGCAATTTACGAGAACAACACTTAATAACTCACGCCACATTTCAGCACAAATGTATGAAAGTATTAATTGCAAACACAAATTATTAAGGTAGTGTTGAGTTGTTCAATGGTTAGTGTTGAACTGTTATAGTTTTTGCAAGAGGCTGGTTTCTGATGTAAACTATTCTATACAACAGATGACTGTAATCTCAAATTCATACTACACAATTTATCATAATGGTGAGCAACCCTCTTTCTTTCTTATCCTTGAATGAATCAAGATACACCGTCATGGATACCTAAATCAGATAAAAAGATATGAATTTTTGAGACATAGTTCCCTCAAAAAATCAAATGAAACTTTTTCTTCTCAAGTTAGACAAAATTAAATTAACCAATAGAGTCTAATCCTGAGAGAAAAATAGAACGCATATCCCTACCAGAATCCACTAACATTCATGTGCATTCATTTAATTTATGAATGACGTAAATTTGGTATAATTATTTATATCACTTTATGAACCTTTATTACAATGAAATATCTTTGATTGCATTTTCTTTAATCAAAGTATCTATTCGTACATCAATCAACAACTTTTTATATAGTTAAACAAATAGAGWAAAGGGCTAAAATGAGCATAACTCAGCGGTAATTGGTATATATCTCCAATTAAAAAGTTGTGAGTTCGATCCCCCACCCCGTATATACTGARAAAAACAAATAGAGTAAACGTTTGTTAGGAAGTTTATACAACCTTCCATAATCCCAAAGTTGTCTCAAAAATACTTTTGGAGGGAACTATGTTGAACTATGTCTCAAAAATGATAACAGTACAAGAAATTAGACATCAATGCATCGACAAAAGATCATTCACTAAAACATTCCGTTCGTTTGCTTCAGTATATACGAACAAGTGAAAAAATCACTTCWATTAACCATATGTCCAACTCAAATCCAATCATATATTTTCTTCTTTCAAGTCAATGATCGTAAAAATAAGCATGTTGTTCAAGCAAAAGATGAGATCGTCAATATCAGGAGAAAAAAATTGATCAAATCTCATGGGAATCACTTTAGAAGGGAAACGTGGAAGAGAAAAACAACTTACCAGGTGCGAGGGCCGAGACTGTAGTTCTTAGGGTGCGAGTTCCACACGTTGAGTGCCCCGTGATTGGATTGTGTGAGAGATTAGGATCGAAAAGTCTCGGAAGGSTTTCGAACATCTCTAGGAGCAGCAAAGACTTTCCCCCAAAGATCTTTATTACACCAAATAAATGGAAGCTAATCTTCAAAAAGTCCAAGGAAAAGAAAAACTAGCAAATAGACTTTTTCTTTATGCGTGTACAGGAGTAAAATCTCACTAACTCCATCTTTTTGCTTAACATTTTCCCCTCCTAAATGTAGCTTGTGATTATCCCAAAATTGATGCTTCACATAACATCCCCAAGAGCCAAGCAAACCGTCTGCAAGAGACGATGAAAACAAAAGATAAATATTCGAGACGTACCAGTGAAGAATGTGGACGAATCTAGGGCTTCGATGCGCCGTCGCTCGAAGAGATGGAGGCCGCTATCAGAGTTCTTCGTTGCTCGGGCCGCTGGATCGTCCTCGTCGCATGTAATGGAGCTGGGTTTGCACTAACAATGGAGCTCGTTCGCGTGGCGGAAGGAGGTAGAAATTTTTCAGAGTGACAAAGTTTAATGGTGAAAACTAAAGGCAGGGTTAAAAAATGTTTGGTCACTTTTAATGGCAAGTTGGGCCTCACCAAAGACGAGCTTACAATGTGGGGCCTAGTCCGACATTGAAGCATAAAATTTAATTTCTTTTTATAATTTTAGCACCTTTTTACCTTGTGGGACATTGTTTCCTCGGTGTTTTTTTTCTTGTCTGACATTAAAACCCAGATTTCTAGTAGTAGCATATCAATATTTATGGAGTTCCATCCCAAAATCAATTGGTTAGAGGAATATCCCATTTATAATATAGATCCTTGTTAGATCTCTTGTCGTTGAATCCTTAACAAGGACAGCTCGCCTTATCCATATATATAAACTCTTTAGGTTATAACTTAAACACGATCCTCTTGTATGTGAACTACATAGTGTTCAGGATTAAATTCATAACTTTTGATTTTTAGAAAATGGATAATAAATAATACATGMAACAAAATAATCAAAAAAATATTTTTCCAATAAATAATAAAATATTTACTGATTGGACGTATAAATCCCTAACAAAAACATGTCTTTAAGAGTACTAAATCTTCCTATCCCTCTACTAGACCCTTCTAAGATACTATTACTAAACCTTTTTTTTTTAAGAAAATAAGTACTAAACCCTTAAAGGGGTGTTTGGTTCGCTATTTTGTCATGATTTATTAAGTGTGGGTTTGTGTTTGATTGGTGCAGGAAATAAGTTTATTAAGTATGAATTTGTTAAGTCTGTGTTTAGTTGGTGTTAAAGTCTGGATTTGTTAAATTTGTGTTTTGTATTTTGTTATACTAGTTTTATTTAAACTTGTGTTTGGTTGGTTGAGTTTTAATTTTCTTTTAAAAAAATATAATTGATAAACTAATTATTTAATTAAAATAATTTAAATTATTTTACAAAAGTCAATTTTCTTATGAAATTAGGAAATACTATTTTTAGGATATATAAAATATTTTTAATACATTTGTCCATCCAATTTTTTTTCAATGATTAATTTTTAAAATAAATATTCAATTATCTATGAAAATACTTTTCCAGTAAATCAAAGTCTAAACAAGAGAATACAAATTCATTCAATATAAGTTTTAATGTAGATAAAATGTTGTCAACAATTTATTTAATTTTTTACAATTACATTTTATTACAAAGTGAAAACCTTTTAAATAATACTTGTTTAAAAATTATTAACTTCATACATTAAAATAAATATGTAAAATTAAAACAAATAATTATATAAAATTATAACGTCTTTTACAAATATAGTTGACAACAAAAAGTAAATAAAAATGATAGAAACAAAATGAACAACTATATAAAACGAAAAAGAAAACAGCTGGAAATAGATAGCAAGATAAAAAGAAAATTAGATTTTTCTTGGATCATTTGGGGTAAAAAACTAGAGAAAARAAATGTTGATATATGATTTAATTATTTATTACATSTAATTTTAATTAAATTGATTTACTTATTTATAATTAAAATTATAATTAAGTAATATTCTTCATTTATTTAATATATTTAATTAAAAAAATTAATGCATTTTAAAAGAGAGAATAAAGACAAAATATACACTGTAGCAACTTAGGTAGTGAAATAATATTTACTGTAGCAAACTTGGGGTGTAATAGTATTTACTRTAACAAACCTGAGTTTATAAAACTGTGAAACAAACGTGAGTTTGTGATAACAAACCCTACTCTCTGTTTTCAAAATGGTGAACCAAACACTAGCCACAATTGTTAGTAATCAATCACATTATCGAAATTCTTTTACTAAATTCTAAAATCTACCACTTTTATATCATTATTGCTCCAATCATATGATTCCAATAAATCCCATAATAAGTCTATCCATACCTAAGCATATAATTTTTACATTCAAATTAAATCCTCATGAAAATTATTAAAATCATACCACTRTAGAATAATTATTCTATGAAGTTAAAAATAAATAGCCATTATTACGAGTAAAAGTTAACTACACWTGTGGAATAACTAAGGAAATAATAAAATGATTATAGATTTGCTTATTTTTTGTGTACAATGTATTAGTTTATCTCATATTACAATATGTTAGTTCCAAGAATTAAATAAACTCAMACACATAATAAGTAAAAAATGACATAATTCATATTCAGCGTAATCCCATATAGTCTAATAATCCATATTCAACAAGTAAGAAAGAATATGACTTTTTTTCCCAACGTTTTATTTTTCATTGGCATTTTCAGCCTTCAGCAATGAATTGTCCTTTCGTGGTGATGAAAACTTCAATTTCGTCCCCAATTTCCTGTTATATGATTTTCGTAACATTGAGAAATATGCCCATTGTCAAAAGAAAAAATTCATAGAGTGAGAACAAATAGAAACTTCCTTGTTTGAAACATCTACTCAATTTTTGGAAACATAATTTTTAACTTAGAAACAAAAAAAACAAAGAACAAAATTATTTACCAAACATATATATGTTTATAAAAAAAAGAAGAAACGTTTTTATTTTGCATGTTTCGGTTTTTATTTCTTCTTTTTTTATAAACAAGAAAAAAAGTGAAAACGTTACTTACAAGTCCTTACAAACTAAATGGACAAATTTTGTACAAGAAAAGGCAATTAAAAACCTAAGACCAAAACAATTAACTTTTTCTAATAAAAATAGTTGACTATTTACCCAACTTTATCGTTGAAAAATTGATAACTCATTATTTGAAAAAAAAAAATCTCTATTTTTAATATTTATCTCTTAATTGTCAAACATTTAACCGTAGTATCCAACTCAGTATTTTTACCGTCCTAACTTGAGAGAGAGCTCTCAAATAAGGAATTAACAGGATTGCAGTAATCACGGGATTTGCTGCTGCAACTGGAAGCAGATGTGAAGCTTCGTGAATTATTTGAGCTGCCTAGTACCTAAATGTGGTTCTTTGACAAGGCTGTTTTAATTTTTCAATGCCTTGGTCAAAATACATTTTTTTTATTTCTATATTTATATGGAAATTGTTGACCATATTATTCCAAACAATTTAAATTTGTTTGAATGTGGGCGTATTCATGAAGCCTCAAATCTTCTCATCATCGTTCATGGTTTCCAACCAATAGTGAGACACTCAACTGTCCCTTGCATCTTTCAGGAATTTTTAATGATTGACTCACACCCTCCCACAAATATTATAAACATATATAGAAAAATAAAAGTGTCAAATATATATTTTTAAAAATATCAATCAATCTTTTAAAAGATTCTTTCTAACATATAATGTGTCTAACATTAATCCAATTACACAAAGGGACCCAATAAAATAGTTTATCACATATTTTTCTTAAAATGTATTTTAATTACCTAATTATTCTATTACACAAAATAGCTTGTTTAATTGATAAAGTTGATTTGGTAATAAAGAACTTGTACAAAGAACAATATGTTAAGATAAGATGTATCCATACAAATATGGTAAAAAGTTTAGAAATGTGTGACAAAAAAATAGATAATCGAAGTTATTATTGATAACATGAACTTAACTTTAATTGACATTTGTCTCTGATCAAGAAATTATGAATTCGAATATTCTCATCCCACTTGTCATATCCAAAAAGAAATAATAATAATAATAATACTAATAATAATAAATAAATCCAAAGTCATTGTTTAGTAATTTTGCATTTGTAATCGCACACTCTTGAACAATTATTACAAATATCCTCCAAAATAAATCAACATATTTATATTTTATATATCACATCCACAATATCAGCCAGTTTCTGAGCTTGGGTGCAGCCATTTGATTAAAAAAAAGAAAAAAAAAAAAGAAGAAGAAGGAGAAGAACACACCTCTGATAGCTTAAACAACAGATTAAAATTAGGGAGAGGAAATGGGAAGATTATTAATAGAAGTAAGTGGATGAGGAACCGCCGAAGCCGAAGCCGTAGCCGTCGGCCGGCGTATCCGGGAATGGCGGCAAAACGGCGGCGTTTGAATCGTAGCTCATAAACGCGTACTCATTGTAAGAAGAAGACGCATCCGGTGGGAGTGGAGGGAGCTCTGTGCTGTCGGCCTGTGGCATGCCAGTGTCCATGAAGGCTGTTACGGGCTGGTAATTCGACGGCAGGTCGACGTCGTGGTCGAAGTCGGAGTTGGACAGCCAGTTATTGCCGGGGAATGGGCTGGTGGCGAAGGGGTCGTGAAGGGCGAAGGAGAGTTGGTCGTTTTGGGTTGGGGTTGGAATTGGAGGAGGGAAAGCGTCGGCGGATTCGTCGGGGGAGATTATGGAGGTGATGGAGGAGCCGTGAGGCATGTCGGAGTAGACGAAGTTGGTGCGGGCCTTGGAGCCGCGCATGGACCGGGCGGCACGGTCATATGCCAATGCCGCCTCCTCGGCCGTGTCGAATGTTCCGAGCCAATGCCTCTCCTTTGTCGATGGGTCTCTAATTTCAGCTGCGTATCGCCCCCACGGTCGCCGCCTCACTCCAAGAAACCTTGTGGTCTCTTGCTGTTGTTGCTGCTCTTGCTGTTTTCTCCTCGGCTTCGACGAGGTCGAAGTTGAGTTGGTTTTGGAGTCGGTGAAGTCCATATGAAAAAAATAGAGAAAAAAAAAGGGAAAAAGTAAAGAGAGATTAGTGTGTTTTTGAAGTTTTAGAGTAAAATGGAATAGAAAAGGGAATGATTGTAGGCCTGGTTTTAGGGGTGTTGCATATGATGGGGGTTTAAATAAGCAAAATTTCTCTAATTATATAATCTAATTCCTCTCTTTTTTGGCAAAACTGAAAGAGGAAATTAAAATCCACTGAGTGGGGCCCAACTAACTGTGCATGATAATTGGTCATCTATAAATCAAACATATGAGAAAAGGGAAATGGCGCATGTGATACTCTCAAATCACTTTTTTCTTTTCAATACATAATAATTATTTTTTTTGGAAACATTTAATAAATTTATAGTTTTGAATAACTTCAATGAATTTTTCCTATGAATGGAGGGATCAATTTGTTGGTGAATTTTTTAATCTTTGTTCCCCTAACTTATTATTTATAAATGATACTATGTTTATATCTCAAATTAAAGTCGATTGATAATCATTTCATTTTTTATTTTCTGTGTTAAAAAATTGTTTCTGATTTGTACAATCTCACTGATACGTTTTTATCTCTCTTAAAAATAAATTTGAATTCTTAACCAAATTAAAAAACTAAAAATAAATGTTTTTTAAAGTAGTAGTATGAAAAAGAAAAAGAAAAACAGGCGAATGCAGTATTTCTAAGCTTAATTTTTAAAAATAGAAACAAAAAATGAAATATACTTACCTGATGATCCTTAAATAATTGAGTCATCTCTATTTAGTAGTAGCAATATTATAATTGATTATCTGGATAACCTAAAATTTGCCCTATCCAAAAATTTAAGACATATATTTGGCTTTCTTAATAATAAAAGCGAGCTCTTATATCAAAAATTACCTTATATATGGCAATATGATAAGTACTCCATATTTGCTCAATTAAATTAGTTTAATTACTTGCCTTACTCATAATATAGCATAGGAAAAACATGGCATTCACATGTGTTGTCCCATACGTGAGTTCATCTTAACAATTTCATAGTGGTAAGAAATGTAAATGCACAATGAAATTAAAGACAATGCAAAAATTAATTAGAATAACTACTTTAGTAATGAAGAAATTTGCATCCCTTCAAGTCTTTCCTCGTTTTAGTGTGATTAACCTTGTAAAGAATCTCTGTTATTATAAAAAGAAAATTATAAAAAGAAATAAAAACCAAGCATAGGATCAATTTTCTTGTAGAAAACTTTAACTTTGGGTGGATTGACCATGAAGAAGTTTAATTAGGAGAGATCATGACAATCTGTCAGTATATAAAATATTTCATTTTTCAAGGTCAAAAGGTTAAATCTCTCATTTTCTGTGTTGAATGGAAAAAAAAAATACTTTTATGTTGGAGAATAGAAATTCATGTTAGTGCATGGATCTTTCTCCCTCAATTTCCTCATTAAAATGGGATTAAGAAATAAAAAATATTGCATCAAGGTGTTTGCAAGAGCCAACATTAACGGTAGATAATAAAAATTTTCAAAGAATTTGGCAACAAAGTTATTTATTTATTTTTTATAACTGAAGTGATTTCAATTTATATTCCTCTTATGTGTTTAAATATATATATATATATAATCGATTCTACTTAAATTAGGTAGAAGAGAAGTAATTCAGATATRTTATAAACTTTTTGTTACGTTACTAATCTTTTTAATGTCAGATTCTTAATAATGCAYCCTCAAGATAGTGGATCTTTTTGAGAGCTCACCAATCTTGGTCGAATTCCATGTTTGGACCAAATGCTAGTTTGAGTTTGTTGGACTTTAATACCATATCAATATTATGCAGTTCTATCTCAAATCCAACTGGCAATGAGAGAAGTAACCATATACATTATCAGCTTTTTGTTAGGTCACTTATCTTTTCAACCTGGGATCTTAACTCTAATATCCTACATTTTTTTCATTAAGATTAAACTTTTATATTTGAATTACATTAATTTCAAATATTTTTTTTGTTCCAAACAAGATAACAAATTTTAAATTATCGGCTGAATTTCGAATCATATAATTTAAATTTATTTCATATTCCAAATAGGGGGTTAAAGAGCTAAATTACTAAAAGATAATTATCAAGTTACAACATTTCAAACCTATAAGGTTTTTCTCCTTTATTAGCTTTTGATTATTTGAAATCTCGTTGATGGGGACGAAGAGTACGTCAAATACCTTTTTGAATGGAATCCCTCCCAGATATGATTGATCATCAATCACTAAATTTTCTTTATTTCTAACTTGGACAAATCATTATAATTAATTAGAAGTACCTCTAAAGCTAACTAATTTCTTCTTAATTGAACTACTTTAAAGCCTATTCAAACATCATCTAGCACAACACATTTGACATTCACAAATGTTGATCCCACATGCATGTTGAAATTCTAATCATAATTATTTTAAAAATATATGTGTATATATATATATATATATATATATTATACATATATTTTTTAGTTCAACAACGCATGTGGTGGTGAGGATTCAAACCTCGACATTTTAATTAAAAATATAGGTTTTAACCAATTGAACTATGTTCAGATTGAAAAAAAAGAAAAAAAAAATTATACTGTACAAAGAGAAGAGAAAAGTAAACAAGGAAGAGTATAATTAGGAAATTAATTAGTTATATAAAAAATTTTAAAAGGGTTATAATTTGAAGCCAATGATTTATGCAGTCAACAATGAATGGGAAAATGATCCACTCGATAGGCATTATAATGGCATGTTCTCCATCAATCAGCTAATTATTAACAAAAGATGAGAAGTTTTTTTATTTATTATTATTAATTAAACAAAATTAAACTAAATAATATCTGAAAAGTGTGTAGAGTTTCTGAATGATCATGATATTCAAAAAAGCTAACTTATTCTTTCATCTCAAAGCTAATTAATTAGTTAATTAATTTAAGGTTAAGACTTAAGAGACGGCCAATCATGATTTGTGTCCTAACCAAATCACCAAAACTCACACATTCAATCAGAGAATAATACGCATGCAAAACCCTTTGAAGGAACTTTATCAAAACCCCAAAAAGAAGGAAAAAAAACATGACGCAGCATATGATTGCCTAAGGCTAACAGAGAGACCTATTCAAATGTTACCATCATTTCCTTCATCATTCAAAAATCTCAGAAACTCCCCTCCTTATGGCTTTTTCTCTCCCCCACCTTTTAGCTTTTTGCATGCTCATGATTTCCCTTCATTATTTATTATTGTAATGACAGTATAAAAAATTAGGGTGGAAAAATAATTTTTAACCCTCTAAACTTGATGGGATGTATAAACTTTTAAATCTAAGTTTTCAATTTTATCATCAAAGTTGCAATTTTTATCCTAAACTTGAATAAATATGTTTATGGAGATCATCCACAACGTGGGAGGGAACCAATGGCCTCTACAATGATAGGACTAAAAAGAGGTTGCGAACCAGCCGATCGAGGACACGATGTGGGTTGAATATGAGCCTTTGACCTCGTCAAAGCTGCCAACYGCGAGGGACAATGGTAAATCGACAACGTCGCAAAGGACGTTACCTCGACATGTCACCAAGATATATGATAAACTAACCAGCCAAGAGCCCAGAATTCAAACCAGGATTTGGCACCTCTCTGTCTGGCATTCCCTGCGATCTGATCTAGTTCTGAGCTACTTAGAAGAGCGTAGACTATCCCTATAGACCAACATGAGTCCTTTCAGGATGCTTTGTCCTCATTGGAGTTCTTACGATTGAGTTACCGAAAAGAAAGGTGCACCTTATCATAGGTAGTAACTATTATTTCCTTAAGCTTTCTTAACTATATTTTCTATGGTCTCAGGATTCCTCTCATTCGGATGTGGTATCGATTCATTCTAGTCGGACGTTACATTTATTCTGATGTGCATTCAATTAATTACTAAACATGGTCATAGTACAAAAATTGATGGTCATAATACAAAAGTGTATGGAGCTTGATGCTACAGTCAGATTATTATTGAAATATAGAGATTTATTATCAATTGTCGACTTTGTGCACTGATCGAACTTAAATTATTGCATGACTTTGACTTTCATTGATAATAAAAAATTTTCTAAGACTAAATTTACATCTAAATTTTTGTTAAATGAGTGGGTGAAACGAAGTCGAATTTAAATAGAAAGTAAAATTTACAACATTTGTCCAAGTCTAAACATAATAATCCATAAAAGTTTGACTATAATGTTTATAGTTATTATATACCCACATGTTTAAAGATGAAGAGAGTAAAAATTAAAAAATAAATTATCATCAAAACACACCATTAGTGTAAAACCTAACTTTTTATTTTTCGACAAAACAAACACCAAGAAACTTTTTTAATTAATTGGTGTGACAAAATTGTTAAATAGAGGAGTCTCCAACAAAAGTAGTACCAAATACATATTTGATTTTTGACAATGTCATGTTACCCTCTACATGTTACACACGAGAGAGAGAGAGAGAAAATATAATAATTATCTAAGCCATGTGCATCCATTTTGTGCTAAATACAATGATACGCTCCACAATCATCTCTTAATTAAAATTTGAAAGTTTTGATTGGCTTTTTTGTCCTTTTAATTAACAATTAATTAATAAAAGTAATGTGGGTAGTTTAATTAGAGAGAAAATTAAAATACCCATTGCTTAATTAAGTTGTATATATGAACACACACATAAACCCCCATATGACGGTTTGTTGGGTCGCATGTGACAAGGACAAAAATGACTTTTCCTCATTTCTTTATTTTCTTAAACATCTCAACAATGGTCGGTTCTTGACTTAATTGACCACATCCCCTTTATCTAAACTCAACTACTCATGCATTATCATCCTTTTATTTTATTTCTTAAATTATCCCATCTTCTAATTTTGACAATATTATTAAGTTTAATTAATTTTTCTTTGCATTTACCGGTGATTTAACCTAATAACATGCAAGGTTTTAGACGTTTAGTACCTATTATTTTGACACTATATTAAATCACCACTAAATTTTTAAAAAATATAATCCGATCGTTGTATCATATCTATATATTTGACCTCAACTAATACATTTGAGTCTATGTATGAAGATATTATTAGAGGTGAAAACATAACTTCAATGAATACAGTGACATGCAGGTTAGAAATATAGAAAACTTTTAGGTATAATAGATAAGTTAGAACTTTGTTGAGATTGCAAGGAGGGCAAACAAAGTCTCACATTTGTCAGGGAAGAGAGTCATAATGGTATATAGACGAGAATAATTTTCTTTATTGATATGAAACTGTTTGAGTGAAACTAAAAGTAAAGACTTTGCAGATAATATCATATTATTGTAGACTGTTATTAACACTGGACAATGCATCTTAATCTAGAAGTAGTGTGCTGGTAATATATGGAAAATACAAATTTACGTTATTTTTCACCCATCAAGAATTAACTGTTTTTGATGCCTTGGATTTAAACAATACTCTTAAATTATTTATAAAWGCAAGTCCTAATTAATTATTGATAGTAATAATATATATGAGAGGGAGCCGGTCGATATCCAAATCCAAGAGCATATTAGTTATAGGTTTTTTTTTTTTTTAAGTCTTTTCGCAGCTTTTCAGTATTGTATTGGTTTGGGATTGCCGGAAGATTTGACTTTTATTACGTGGGTGCTTAGCCCTCCCACCTTCCTAGAAACTCCTGCGTCCTTGACCACAACTTACCTAAATTGAAGTTGTCGTAAACTATACTAATATTTATCAGGCTCTATGTACTTCAATATCCTAACTCTCTTTAGTTTATCAATTTATATTAGATTTTATTTTTTGATCGAAACTCCTACTCATTGTTAAGGACAATGGTACTCCAAGTACTCCGAGTATCTCTACAAAAGGATTCACCGACACAGTTAGGYTTAAACCATGGTTCTGATACCATTTATTAAGGACAACGGTACTCCAAGTATCCCGAGTATCTCCACAATGGTATGATATTTATCAGGCTCTATGGACTTCAAGATCGTTACTCTAAGTATCTCCACAATTGCATGATATTGTCCGCTTTGGACATAGCTCTCACGACTTTGTTTTTTGTTTCAAACAAAAGGCCTCAACCTCACTACTTTTTTGTTCAACACTCAAGGATTCACCGACACAGCTAGATTTAGAGCATGGCTCTGATACCACTTGTTAAGGACAAYGGTACCCTAAGTAGACTTTGTTTTTTGTTTCACCCAAAAGGTCTCACACCAATTAAGATAATTGTCCTCTCTTATATACCCATGATTATTCCCTTCCTTAGCCAATGTGAGACTTTGTTTGTAATCACCTTACAAACTTAACACTAATATTCATCGGGTTTCATGGCCCCTCAAGATCGTAACTCTTTTTGGCTCATCGACCTTAGCTAGATTCCATTTGAGCGTTTAGGCTCTGATACCATATTAATTCTTGGGAACGCTACTAAAGTCCTAGATTGAATAAATAAGGGGAAGATCATGGATATAAATGAAGATAATTATCTTCATTAGTATTGATGTTGGAAATTTTGCCTCCTAATTGGTTCTCGCCAAATGTGCACCAAGCTCGATAATCACGGGATCGGATACTTGCAAAACCGAACAACCCTAACTGGTGTGATTTCGGTCACACTAGCTCCAATGCTTAAGTCAGCGATGGGAGGATTACTAAATGAAGTACTTAGGGTTTATTTGCTTACCTCTAGGGTTCGGTTCCATTTATAGAAGTCTTGCCTTTTGGAACCTTCTCGTTGAGCCCATCTGTCCGTCGTTACTGGATCACAGGGATTCGTGGACCGGGGCACCTTAAACAATGGTAGGGGAGAGAAAGTGGGCTCGACCTATGGGCCGAGCCGGGGTCGGTATTGAGCCCCGGCTC
>NW_019104782.1:162203-179109 GCF_001995035.1 Momordica charantia
CGGTCGGCTCGGTGTTCCCTTCGTCGTTGCTTTCTGCTTCATGGTTAGGAGGTAAGCTATTGGTCGACTTCGGTTTCGCCCTCCCAGAACTAGGTCACGAACGTCCTAGCCAGGTCTTTAAAACTTGAAATTGACCCTCGCTTCAACTGTTGAAACCATACCCTGGCTGAGCCATTTAGGGTAAAGGAAAACACTCAGCATCTAATGGCATCGATCATCCCGTAGATGTCCATCCATTTTCGGTAGGCATCGAGGTGGTCTATCGGGTCGGTTGACCCATCGAATTGCTTTATGGCCGGGAGCTTAAATTTTGGAGGGCCTTTTCTCTTATTATTTCTTCCGTGAACGGAGAGTCGACYTGGTCTATCAATTCTTCGAGGTCAAATCCCTTCTCCTTTTGGCTTAACAGCTTCTCCAATGGCTCGGGTYGATCCTGTGACCTTTCCTTGTCGATGTTGATAAGTCCAAGGTCTCCTCGGTCATCTCGGCRTTCATTGCCTCCCATGRGTATCAGGGACTTCGGTTGCCTCACGACTTGCTACTGTCCTGACAGATCGAAAATTCAGGTACGTTGTTTGTCATTCCCTCTAATTTTCAACTTGCTCTGGGCGTTTGCAGTCGATTCCTTTGCCCCGTTCAACTCCGAGGCTTTACCCTTCTGAGGATCCTTGTCGAGGGGTGGCGGGTTCACTTCTTATTGTTCCAATTGCTAGAGTAGTCGGGACATGCGTTGATACATTCCTTCAACCTTCTCTTCTAGAGCCGCGAACCTGCCCTAGACCTGCCCAGGAACTTCAACCGTAGAGATCTCGACCGACTCTTCTATACGTTCTGGAACTTGTCGATCATTYTCTCTAGGAGTTTGCTTGACAATCTGTCGGCTCGTGCGCCTTCCACTACTCCTAGCAGGGGGTCATCAATGTTCAGCTTCCTCCTCGTAGGGCAATTCTCATCAGAGTGCCGTGGACTTTCCTCCAGATTCATGTTGCTCAATCGTGTGGTTTGTGTCGTTCCCATAGACGGCTCCAATTGTTGATGCTGTAAATTTGGCCTCTTTGGTTCTCGCCAAATGTGCACCAAGCTCGATAATCACGGGACCGGATACCTGCAAAATTGAACAATCCTAACCCGGTCTGACTTCGGTCACACTAACTCCGATGCTTAAGTCAGCGATGGGAGTATTAATAAGTACTTAGAGTTTATTTGCTTACCTCTAGAGTTCAGTCAGTGGTTCTATTTATAGGAGTCTTGCCTTCTAGAATCTTCWCGTTGAGCCCATCGGTCCGTCGTCACTAGATCACAAGGATTCGTGGACCGGGACGCCTCAACCAATGAGAGAGGAGAGAAAGTGGGCTCGGCCAATGGGTCGTCGCGGGTGTAGGGCTCTCTAGTTTGTAGATGCCCATTTACTTGGCTAGATCTAATCCCATAACAATTGGTWTGAGGTATTTTAGGTGAAATAAAAAAGCAAAGTCGTGAATATTATATCAAAAATGGACAATATCATCATTGTAAAGATACTCGGATGTACAAAGGTACCATTGTTCTTTTGGATCCTTGACATAAACATTTTCCTATATTAATCAGAGGTGATAAGATTTCGGTAAATAAATAAGATTTTTATTGGCGTGGGACATTTTAACTTTCAGTAAAACTAAATTCGAAAGTAGACACTATTATATTATATAAATTCAGGCTATCCAATAAACCATGAGCCAAAATAGGAAGTGAGGGAGTCAAAGAGAGAGATTATAGGTAGGTGTGGAAAAATTATAATCCCAAATTGGGTGTGCAAGTTGGTCTATAAAATCCAAAGAATGATCTTAAGATGTGAGATAATTTGGTGCATAAAAAAATRAAAAGCAGGGTTGAATTAGAAGACACACAGGCATCGATGTTTGAAATTAAAAGAATAATAATTTTAGGGTAATTGGTCTATATGTCACCCTAATGGAATCTACAATGCCTTTCTTCAGGTGATCTCATAGTGAATATTTTTGCTTCATAGTTCTAGCCCTCGCTCTCTCTCCAAATCATCAAATTTCTATGCGCATGCACATATATAGGCTACTATTTTTTCTGTGTGACCTTCCAAAACAAAAATACAAAAATATTTAGGTACGTGGTAGGAATCGAACTCACSACCTTTTGATTTGACATAAATGTTAATTACCATCGAACTATACTCGCTTTGGCACTCTGTATTATATTTTATTGTAATATTAAATTTCTCATTCGAATTATTAAAATTTCATCAACCTCTATACATATTTATCATTTACGAATATGATATAATATATAATGAAAGGTTTACGTGTTATCCTTATCAATGGGAAGTTACGAGGCGCCACGCGAAACTGTCTCATAAGGACGTGCCAGATCTCCACCACCTGCTAAGTATAGGTGAGTAGAGCGCATTGCAAGGGAAAGGGCGAACGCACCGTATGGACGCCCCCAATGCACTTAAAGGTATCAACAAACTCGCCCAGCAAGTGTCTAACACGGTGTAAGTATTGGTTTTATAAGGTGGATTCAAACAAAGTCTCACATTAGCTAGAGAAGGAGGTCATCATCGACATATAAGGACAATTATTCCATTGGTATAAGGCCTTCTGGTGGAACAAAAAACAAGACATGAGGGGTTATGCCCAAAGCGGACATTAAAATCGAAATAAATGTTGTTAAATAATGGGAAAGGAGAAAAAGAGAGTTCAAAAGGCATCGATTCAAAATGCCTCCCAATGGAATAATACCAAACAGAATTCAGAAGTGAAGCATGTCATTTATTAATTTGACTACCATATATTATAATCGGTAATCATAGAGAATATTTGACAGATATTGAGATTAAAATTTTGGAAATAGAGAAATAATGGATGAACCAAAGAGTCAAAGAAGAGTGGAGAGAGCGACAAGGGTGGTTTGAAAATCCCATGAATCTCCATTTCCAAGAAAAAAAAACGAATAAAAACAGATTGTACAGTGAAAGCTCAAAGAAAAAAAAAAACAAACAAACAATGGTCAAAAGGAAACTTTCCCACCCGCATAACATGGGAGAAAAGGAAATCGAAAAAGCAGAAGATTGTGCTTATAATTTGGTTCAAATTGAAATTTAATACAATTATATATTACAAGAAAAGTTATTGACTGTTCAAGGGGATGACAGACGTTTGAAATTAGGGAAGTTTTAAGATATCGAGGGAACGAATTGATTTGAATTGAATACGTGGTTGTCCTGTTTTAAGATATTCCCAAGACTTTGAAGTCTCCTCGAGTTTCACGTTTAAAAATGGATGTTAATGGAACATTTTGTGTCTATATAAGATTAAAAAGTGGAACCATTGTAAAAATATTGAACAATGTATCTATATTGAATAAATAATTTATGGTAATATTCAATCATTGGTTTACAACTAAATTGAATTAATCATTTGTAGATTTAGTTCTTTATAGTAAAAATATTCATATATTCGTACGGGGTTGAAAGATCTAAACTAACTTGCTAAAATATTATTCTATTTTTAAAGTTTCAAAATTTTTGGATCTTAGAAATTAAAATAATTAAGTGAGATGACACAAACACGTTTTTAACGTGGTTCGATTTCCCAACCTACCCCACGAGGCTACGTCCTAAGATTAACAATAAAAAATTAGTACAATTTACAATCAATATTGACTTATGCATAAAAGATCTCCCTTCTTAAATCATGCCGCAATACTTGATCGACTCCTCCTTCGATTGAATCTTTTCAAACACAAACTCCCCTTGTGTTGTAGTCCACCGCTTGAACTCCCTTGAATGGTGGATGTGTCTTCTCCAATAGTTGATAGAAATATTAAAAAAGAAAAACAACTCACATGATCGCACTTATTGAATTACATAAAAAATTCTCTCTCAAAATTTTACACTATAAACAATACTTGAACAATTTGAGAGAATAAAACAAACTTTGCTCCACACTTACTTGATATGTTCCAAAACTACTCAATAAATAGACCAGAAAAATTGACATGGAAGGAAAGTGAATTTATCACAATTCCAATTCAACCACAAATCTCTCAATATAATTAAAAYACTATTTTCATATAATCAATCAGTAAAACGTTCCAAGAAAGATAACTAGCCGTTGGAAACATTTAAGAGCTCAAATTCAAATTCAAACATACAATTAAATTTAATTATACACCTAAAAAAATAGAGAAAATGATTAAATAAAACTTAATGTTTTTGCAAAAAAATGTCAATAAATAAAATTCCTTTCAAGGGTCAATGGTGTTATCGAGTGTTTGGGGGAAGAAACCAGGTTGTCACATGGAGGATAGGGATTCGTTGCAAGGGGACGCCCCCAAAGCAAAGTTCCATGTAGCTCGGGTTCCGAGGTGGATGATTTTATCATTCTCTCCAGAAATTAAGTTATTAATGCAGGAAAAGTGTCTAGATTCGACCTACTCAAACCCGACACGGCCGACCTCAATTCCGACCTAGGTAACCGCCTATCGGAGCCTAAACCTATAAATAGAGGATCTCATTTCACCATCAGTTATCGATTTTCTCCTCGAACTTAATATTGAGTCGGAGATTTTGTCCTCTTGTGCAGGTCTTCTCTTAAAAATTCAGGTCGGAGCAAAGATCGAGTTCGAACTTGACCAAATTTGACGTTGYGTAAATTGATGCATAAACCTTGAGAATAATGTAAATAATGTATTAGTTACATTTTGAGATTTTCTTCTTCTTTCTTTCTTTCTTTCTTTTTTTTTTTTTGAGAAAAAGAAATTAAATAGAAACTCTAAAAATCCTTAAAGGCTACAATGTTCGACAGCGAAGGTGGGAAGTTTGACAGCCATAGATAAGGCTGATTCCAACGAAGGGAAACACCGGCAAGGAGATGGCGCTCCCATTTACATCTCTGCCAACATGGATAAATTTGAAATGCACAAATGAATTTGCCAAAACTTTAATGTCTTCAACCCATGTTCCAATTTCGTTTTCTCTGATCAAATTGCCATTGATAAGATCTACAGCTTCCTATGAATCTGATTGAAAAACCACTTCCCAGAGACCTAACCGTTCGGCCAAACGTGCAGCTTCAAGGAGGGCACAAATCTCAGCCAACAAAGGAGTCTCCACATTTTGAGACTTCCTATTAGTATCAGTTTAAGTTGTTTATGTGCATTAGTTGCAGACTATTAGTATACTTACCTATAAATTAGTCATAAGCCTTCTTTATGAAGAAATAAGAAGAGCTCTCTTATCTTGATAATGTAAACAATGATACTAGTCCATCGCATAACAAAAAGGAATGTGACAAATAGCAGGTAAACAACAAGTAATCGGAAAATCATCACAACTTACAGTCTCTATGTGTGAGTTGAATACCAACTGTGATTTAGAATTATTGTTGCAGCAACCATCTCTCTTAATGGATTGATTCTTTCCTTCTTTCCTTTATGACTTCGATAATTTGGCTGATGTAAATTCAATTCATTAGTTTTCTTTTTATTTTCTTATGTAGGTCCACTAACTCTATGTATTTAGCCTAATCATGTAAAGCTTTGTAAAAACATCATCTTGAATTATATTTAGTGACTTTACCTCTGGTTTGGTTTCTCAATTCCTTTCATGGTATCAGAGGGCTATATATTGAGAGATCAAACCAAGATGGTTGCTATCTCCTTTATTGCTCACTCAATTAAAGATGAACCTACTCTCACAATCCAATCATTTCACCAGTGTTCCAGCTTGATATCAATCAAATTGAACTCCAGCAACTATTTAATTTACTCTGGAAATCTCAGGTCATTCCTCTTGTTCAAAGTTTTGGAATTGAGCATCACCTAGTCAATGAAATTCCACTAGATTCAGAAACCATAGATAAAAAAGGAAACATCACTGTTAATCCCTTATACAATACTTGGTTCCCAAATGATGGCTCGCTGACCGCATGGCTTCTAGGAATCATCACTGAGGAAGTATTGGCAATGATTGAGGGATTGGAAGCAACACGCCAAGTTCGGAATTACTAGAAGAAACTCTCCTAACCATCGTCAAGGAGAATAAAATTCACATTAGTGAATCTTTGTATAGTCTAAAGAAAGGTAATTTATCCATTGAAGARTATGTCAAGAAATTTAAACTTTTATGTGATAAAATTGCAGCGACAAACCTATTGTTGACCTAAGCAAAGTGTTCACCTTGGCTCAAGGTTTGGGTCCTAAAATGATTTTAGGACAGTAATGTTGTCGAAGGCTCCTTATCCCATATTCAACTAGTTTATTCTTGCACTCAAATCCCATGAATATGAATCAAATCGAAGTAGAAGAAGAAAAGATCTCAATTCTAAACACAAAGCAAGCCTATTATAGCTAAAGAAGGAGAGGTAGAGGAAGAAACAAGCATTTTAATTCAAGGGGAGAGGTTTTCAACCTAGCAGAAACGTTTTATGATTTCCTTTGTTCATAAGGGTAAAAAGAAGCTAAATGGGTGCTATTTCTAACGTTTGATACTCAGAAACCGTGTTTTAARCTTGGTTTAGTGTCCAAAACCTTTCATTTGACGTTATCTTAAGTTATACATGCAGCTATGACGTTTTTACATCATTTGGAGTTCATTTCTAATGGAAATTATGATTTTGTGCAGAAAAATATCGAACTAGGCGCTCGGCGCCTTCCTCAATCCCGTGTTTTGGTGTGATTTGAAGCTTACCCAAGTCTTTCCACGTGTCTTCCATGCATTGAATATTGTCAATTCAACAACAAACCAACTAAAAGGTGTTTGAAATGGATGGCTCCCCACAAAACCCTCAACCTCCTAGCCACCTTGAAGTTCTTACAAATACAGCAGTTCCTCTCTCTTCATTCATGCTTTAGACAATTATTTCTCAGCTTACCTCGTTGTTTCCCTTACTTTTTAGTTGCTATTGTTTTAAACCTTGCTTATTTCAAATTCATTCTTGTTTTTCAGCTTGTTACTTTCCAATTGTAAGCTTTAATCTTGTTCAATTAAAAATTCCTGCAAGTTCGTGCATCTTTATTTCTATCTTTCTCTCTATCTTCGAAGTTGTATCCAMACAATCTTGTGGAATTGCCCGAGTCTTGCTCCTCAATCTTGAAAGAGAACGGGTTAGGGTCGTTTGGGTTACAACTCCACTATTTCAGCTTGTTTAATTCAATTCATCTTTTAATCATGTCGTCTACTTCCATCAACGTTCAATTATGTTTTTCCTTAAAATTCATGAGCTAAATTTATTTTCCCAAGCCCATTATAGATAGTTAGCTAAAGTTTTTAAAATTCAACAAGGCAAAAGRCGTTTTTCTTCTATTTTATCACTCAAAGTTGTTTTCATAAGTTAAAACTTGATTTGCCCAATTAGTGTTTTAACCAAGCATCAATACTGAAAATGTTGATACATTTTCACAACTTTAATGATTTAACTTTGGAGAGAAATACCGTAGACATAAAGATTTCGCTCGAGTAGTGGAGACATAGGACCTCGACCTAAGGTTACGGTTGGTTTTTATTAAATTAAGATCTTTTTTTCTAATAGACATATTAGGAAGGGTCTTATACCTTCAAAATCACTTAGACATAAGAAGATGACGAAGTAAAACCGAATAAAATTTGTGAGAGGCACCTGACGCCTAGTTGGAAAAAATGGTTTTATTTTTAGCTAATTCGAGTTAACTGGGTGGGTTTATTGCATTGAGTCTTTAAATATCAAAACCAACATTATCCTTATTATTTGTTATCCAAAAATCAATTACAAAGTCACTCATAAACAACATTTTCATTAAAAAGACTTCATTTGTYCTTGAGGATCGATGCTCAGAATACTCATTCTGCTTTACTACTTGTGACGGGTGTACACTTGCGCTCTATCATTTATTGTCATTCCAAAATCCTAAACAAGTTTTTGGCGTCGTTGCCGAGGTTTATTTGTTTTAGTTTGTTATTCATTTTTGTGATCGGTTTTTGTGATTGTCGTTTTTGTTCTCAAACACTTTGATTTATATCCAACCACGGAGGTCATTGTTCAGTGCATGAGTACGGATTCATTTCTGTTGCCATTTGATCCTGAAATTGAAAGAAYATATCATAAGTTGAGAAAAGAATAGAGACTCAGAAAATAGAGAGAAAAGCAAAAAAAGAAAGAGAAAGAAAGAAAATTCGAAAGCGAAAGTGAAAGTACAATCACCGTTATGGACGAGATTCCACCACAAAATCTTATAGATCCACCAGTTGTTAACAAAAATATGGTAGGTCAACAACAAAATAATGAGTTCAATCATATCTTAATGGCAAGTAATAGAGACGTGGCTATGCGAGAATTTGTTGCCACAACATTCCAGAATTTGGATTCTATCATCCTAAATCCCATTCTAGAAGCCGCCAACTTCGAACTGAAGCCSCTTACGTTTCAAATGCTTCAGACATTAGGACAGTTCGACGGGCGTGAACACGAATATCCTCATGACCATCTCAAAAATTTTCTTCAAATTGCCGGTGTATTTAGATTTCCAAATATAACCGATGATGCATAAAGGTTAACTCTTTTCCCATTTTCTCTTAAGGATCAGGCAAGAACATGGCTCAACTCGTTCCCGCCAAGATCAATTACAACACGAGGGTCACTAGTAGAGAAGTTCCTTACAAAGCATTTTCCTCCTACTCGCCATGCTGACATAAGGGAAGAGATTGTCACCTTTAGACAATATGATCGTGAACCAGTGCACGAGGCATGGGAGAGATTCAAAGAGTTGCTGCAAAAGTGTCCATGGATTACTAACATGTATCCAGATCGAGCAGTTCTTCTGAGGTTTGGACCATCCCAYTAAGATGATGCTCAACAATGCTGCAAATGGAGCCTTCACAAAGAAGACCTTCAACGAAATAGTTGATATTTTGGAGGACCTAGTATCCCACAATGAGCTATGGTGTTCTCAAAGGTCGAAACCTATACCTAAGAAGCAAGATACAGCAAGAGTGTTGGCATTAGACATTGCAACTTCGATGCAAAAAGAGATGGTGACAATGAACCAAATGCTAAGGAGATGGCCTTGGACAGGAAGAATACACCRGCCACACTGGTGCAACCTTCCCGTGTAACCTGAATATACTGCCCCTTCGCATGTTTTCCAAATTAATGAAATTGTTTGTTCCTATTGCAGTGATAACCATCTTGTAAGGGTATTTTCGTAAGTTGAAAAAAAATAAAAAAAATTGGGAAATTGAAAAAAAAAGGGGCTTGTGTGTGAGCTGTGGAAGGGAACACGTGGAAAGGAAAAAAAATAAAAAAGAAAAGAAAAGGAAAAGGAAAGGGAAAGAAAGGAAAAGAAAAGAAAGAATTGAATCGAAGAGAGAAAGTTACGAAAAACAGGGGGGTTTCGATAGTTGAAGAAGAAGGGGTTGAAATCAGAAGTTGATGGTCATTTTGGAGCGGGAATTGAAGAGCCAACAACAATAGTTAATGAAAAGTGGTAATTTAACTTGTTTTTTTGAAGAATTTTGAGGAAATAGAAGTTAAGATTGGCTTGTGGGTTTGATTTTAAGTTAAGGAAACCTCTTGAATTAGTTGAAGACAATGAGGACTTCTGATTCTTTGTGAACATATGTATTGATGGATTAGTTTCTGCTTGTGTATGTTGGTTTCAGAACACAGAGTGTGTGGGTAGGTGGAATTTACATGAAAAACAAAAGGGGAGAAGAAATGGAAGGGGAAGAGCCACGGTTAGGGAAGAAGAAAGTGAATAGTGTAGGGGAGAGAGAAAGACTAGGTGTTGTTGATTAACCCAAAAAAAAATGATTGGACATTGAAGCAAAATAAAACGTGAAATGAGTTTGGTTGGAAATAAGTTGGGGTATAACCAATGGTTAATAACCAAGTTGGGAATTTGTGTACTGTGGGTCCCACTTGTAAGGAAGATGAGAGAGCAAGATGAGAGAGCAAGATGTGTAATTGGATGGTAGAGAGAGAATGAAGTTGTTGATTAAATTTATGGTTTAATTTGAAGAATTGTAGAGTTTAAATTGGAAATTGAGTGTGAATTGAAATTTCATTGGTTATTATTTCAGGACGATCAGAAATTGGAGCAGCATACCAACCTAATTCACCTCGTTCATAGGATTTGTGAGTGATTATTTTACTAAATATTTTAAGATATCTATTATAGTATTTCAGGAAAAAAATATATTACATATGTTTGATTATTTTTGCTGAGAAATTGAGTTTGCTGAGAATTTCTGAGAAACTGTTGTGTTTGCTGAATATGATTAGAAAGAAATATGTTTAGAAGTGATTTGTGAAAGAAATGTTCTTAGAAAGAAAAAAAAATTTTTAGAACTGTTTATGAGATTGAGAATTTTCTGAGAATCGTTTTCAAACCACCATATGGTTGTATCTAGGTGATTACCCGTATGCTATGTGAATGTGTTTCTATAGTATACCCAGAAATAGAAGGTCTTTGGGACCATTTTACTCCGCGCGTTGAGAGAAATATTCTGCTGTGTATATTGAGATTACTCTATGCCAGTGGACCAGAAATAGAATTATTCTGCTGTGCGCATTGAGATTACTCTGCACTAATAGACCAGAATAGAATGTGAATACATATATGGTGTTGAGTTTCCTTAATTTGTTTTAGGCTTGAAAGAAGATATTTGATATGTATTTAGAATGTGTTTTTTTTAGAAAGTATATGAAGTTTGGCTGAGAAAGCTTATTATTTCAATTTAGAGAAGTTTGTTATAAGAGTTTAAATCTCAGTTATTTTTATGGAAGAAGTTTTACGAAATTATTTCCTTATTAAAATGCCACTCACTGACCTTCCTAGCTCACTGTTTATCATTGTTTTTCTCCTCCAGACTGCACCTGAGTTTCATAGAGACTTGCCGACCAGTTTCTGCCACTCATCGTCTCAGAATTTGCATATCATTTTGTATGTACATCTAGAATGACTTATACTGGAATAGTTGTACCTTTTGTGATTGTACAACATGTTTAGGAATCGTGGCCGAGTAGTTATTTTTGTGATGAATTATGTTACACTTTATGTTTTATATATTGAAGAATAATCTAAATTAGTTTTAGAAATTTAGAAAGAAGTTGACTATAGACTCGGTAGTTGGTTGTGGGTYTGTGGTCGACGCTGTTTGTCCTATAGCTAGTAGGTGTTTAGGGCGGGCCGTGTCACATCTTTATGAGAATTGTCCGTATAATCCAGCTTTTGTTTATTATGTAGGTCACGGGAACAATCGGAACTTCAACCTCTATTCAAACACGTACAATCCAGGTGGAGACATCATCCCAACTTTTCATGGGGAGGTCAAGGCAGTTCTAGTGGARCGACCCAAGGGAAGAACCARCAGTAYAAGCAACCCTATGTTCCACCTACTTACCCAAATAATCAACCACCACAACAGCAGTTTACTCAGAATCAACAAGTTCCACCACAGCCAGCCAAAAATAATAATTCTAGCCTTGAGAATATGATGGAGTACATGGCTAGAAATGATATAATGATGAGAAACCTRGAGAGGCAAGTGGGAYAGCTTGCCAATGATTTGAAGGTGAGACCGCAAGGCTCTTTTCTTGGACATACCGAAGTTCCAGAAAGAGACGGAAAAGATCAATTCAAATTGGTAACTTTGAGAAGTGGATTTATCTTATGAAGGACCAAAGATGCCGGTTGAGGTAGAGAAACCTTCCACATCAATCTAGAATGCCCCTAGTGAAGCAGATAAAGAAAAAAACACCTCGGATGATGGGGAGGCATCTGACGCCTCTCCACAAAAAAGTTCGTCTTTTGCCCCGATTCATCATTTCCCTCAAAGATTAGCCRAGAGAAATCAAGAAACTCGGTTTAGAAAGTTTTTAGACATCCTCAAACAGCTACACATAAACATTCCTTTAGTTGATGCCTTAGAACAAATGTCGAATTATGCTAAGTTCTTAAAGGATATTGTGTCTAGAAAAAAGAAGTTAGGAGAACATGAGATGGTGGCTATGACTAAGTGTAGTAGTGAAGCTGTAGGTAGTCCTTTGCCTATAAAATGTAAAAGATCCCGGCAGTTTCACCATCTTTTGTTCTATTGGACGAAAGAATTTAAGTAGAGCTTTATGCGACCTAGGTGCTAGTATTAACCTAATGCCCCTATCTGTTTTCAAAGAATTAGGTATAGGAGAAGCTAAAACCATGATAGTTACCCTCCAATTAGCCGATATATCCATTAAGAAGCTTGAAGGAAAAATAGAAGATGTTCTAGTTCAGATAGATAAGTTTATCTTCCTTGCAGACTTCATCATCTTAGACTGTGAGATCGATTTGGATGTATCTATCATCTTAAGTAGACCCTTCCTAGCTACAATAGATACAGTGTTTAATGTCAAAAWGGAGAAATAACAACGAAGGTTAATAATGAGAAGGTGAAGTTTAATGTGTTGGATGCAATGAAACTTTCAGGAGATTTAGAAGAATGTTCAGCCATTAGTACTTCGAACCCTGCTTCGTTTGATGAGTTTTATGATCTTTTAGTCGCARGAATTGAGGAAAAACTAGAAGATGCAGAAGATGAATGCCCAAAAATAACTGAAGAGATGCATCCACCAGAGGAGAAAGAGGATATAAAGGCGAAAGTGTGCAAAATATTGCAACCATCCATTGTGGAACCGCCCACTTTGGAACAAAAGCCTTTACCTTCCCACTTGAAATATGCTTATCTTGGACTTAATGAAACTTTGCCTGTTATTATTTCTTCCAGTTTAACTATTGAAAATGAGCTTTCATTGTTGCAGATATTGACAAAATACAAGAAGGCCATTGGTTGGACCATTACCGATATTCGAGGGATAAGCCATGCATTCTGTATGCATAAGATCCTATTGGAAGAAGGTGCCAACAACTCAATAGAGAATYAGAGATGTTTAAATCCAAAAATGAAAGAAGTTGTTCGAAAAGAAATCTTGAAATGGTTAGATGCCGGAGTCATCTACTCTATATCAGATAGCAGTTGGGTGAGCCCAGTACAATGCGTACCAAAGAAGGGTGGGATGATGGTGGTGGTAAATGAGGAGAATGAAACTTATATCGACCCGAACTGTGAGCGGTTGGAGAGTTTGCATCGACTATCACAAACTGAACAAGGTAACGAAAAAAGATCATCTTCCACTCCCGTTTGTTGATTAAATGTTGGATCGTCTTGCAGGTAAGGAGTTTTACTACTTTTTAAACGGATATTTGGGATATAACTAGATTACCATCGCTCTGGAGGATCAGGAGAAGATAAYGTTCACTTGTCCGTATGAGACATTTGCCTTTAGGCGTATGCCTTTCGGTCTATGCAATACACCGACGACATTTCAAAGGTGTATGATGACCATTTTTTCGGATATGGTAGAAAATATTCTTGAGGTTTTTATGGATGACTTTTCAGTTTTTGGAAATTGTTTTGATGATTGCTTATTGAATTTAGAAAATATTTTACAAAGATATAAGGACACAAATCTTGTTTTAAACTAGGAGAAGTGTCATTTTATGGTACGAGAAGGGATAGTTCTAGGCCATAAGATTTCGAAAAATGGGATTGAGGTAGTTCGTGCTAAGATGATGTGATTTCAAAATTGCCACCTCCCACAAATGTTAAAGAAATAAGAAGTTTTTTAGGCCATGGGGGTTTGTATAGACGTTTTATAAAAGATTTGCAAAGATTTCAAAATCCCTCTACCAACTTTTGGAAAATGATAGACCATTTGTGTTTGATGATGCTTGCATGATAGCTTTTGAAACTTTAAAAACTGCTTTGAGCTCGACTCTAGGGGTCATGTTAGGTCAAAGAAGGAATATACCCTTTCAACTTATGTGCAATGTTAGTGATTATGCTTTAGGGGTCATGTTAGGTCAAAGAAGGAATATAAATTTACATCTAGTATATTATGCAAGTAAGACTTTAACGGGAGCACAACTAAACGACACCACTGTTGAAAAGGAATTATTAGCAGTTGTGTTGCTTTCGATAAGTTTAGGTCTTACTTGATAGGTACAAAAGTAATTGTTTATATTGATCATTCTGCTTTAAAATATTTGTTTGCAAAGAAGGATGCAAAACCACGTTTGATATGATGGATTTTGCTATTTCAAGAATTTGATATAGAAGTCAGGGACCGTAAAAGAACAAAGAACCAAGTGGCCGACCACTTGTCTAGGCTCGAGTCCCGACTTCAGGAAGGTCAAACAGAGATTCGAAAACAATTCATAGATGAGCAGTTACTTCGTCTCAAAGATGTCCCTTGGTATGTCGACATTGCAAATTACTTGGTAAGTCATATTATCCCCCATGAATTCAGTCGGCAGCAAGTAAAAAAGTTTCTTCATAATGTGAGATATTATAGGTGGGATGAGCCTTTCTTGTATAAACTTGGTCCTGATGGAATCCTATGCAGGTGTGTAGTGGAGGAGGAGCACAAAGCAATTTTGGAGGCTTGTCATATGTCTCCATATGGAGGCCATTTCGCAGGACAAAAGACCGCAACGAAGGTACTTCAAAGCGGGTTCTTCTGGCCCACTCTATTTCGTGATACACATAGCTTCGTCCAGGTTTGTGATAAGTGTCAAAGGATAGRCAATATATCTAAACTTAACGAGATGCCTCTGAACCTTATTCTAGAWGTTGAAATTTTTGATGTATGGGGTATTGATTTCATAGGCCCGTTCCCTCCTTCGTATGGTATGAATTATATTTTACTAGCTGTTGATTACGTTTCCAAGTGGATAGAAGCTATTGCTACCCCCACAAATGATGCTAGRGTAGTTGTTCGATTTTTACAAAAGCATATATTCACTTGTTATGGAACCCCTCAATGTTTGATAAGTGATGAGGGGACTCATTTTTTGAATATACCGGTAAAAAGTTTGTTGTCTAAGTATRATGTCCGTCACAGGATAGTCGCAACTTATCATCCCCAATCCAATGGGTTAGCTGAGGTGTCTAATAGAGAAATCAAATCTATTTTGGAAAAAACTGTCAATTTAAATAGAAAAGATTGGTCTTTAAAATTGGACGATTCCTTATGGGCATATAGGACATCATATAATACTCCTCTTGGCATGTCTTCTTATAGATTAATTTTTAGAAAAGTTTGTCATTTACCGTTAGAGTTAGAATATAAAGCTTTTTGGGTGACAAAGAGACTAAACTTTCATCTTTTTTTCTGCAAGAGAATCAAGGAAGCTCCAATTGATGGAACTTGAAGAGCATAGGAATTTTTCTTACGAAAATGCAAAGATTTTTAAAGAAAAAACTAAGTAGCGGCATGATAGAAGGCTTAGGCCTAAATCTTTTCAAATAGGAGACTTAGTTTTACTTTTCAACTCTCGTTTAAAATTATTTTCGGGAAAACTAAATTTTAGGTGGTCCGGACGATTTAAAATTTCAAAAATTTTCCCTCACGGTGCCATTGAACTGCAAAATTCAAAGGAAATATTTTTAAAGTCAATGGCCAACGTGTTAAAAAATATTTTGGAGAAGAAATAGATAGGGGAAGGCCTTTATCCAGCTTTCAGGAAGTTAAGAGTTTGAAAAAAAAAATTCCCTTCCTTGTTCAATTGAAAATTTCTTTTGAAGGATTTTTGTGTAAATTAGTTAGGAGTAGTTTTCTTTATTTCCTTTATTTTCGAATTTTTCAGGAAGTTAAACGATTTGTGTACAATGATTCATCTCCCATCTCATCGTTCTGCAATTGTTCTACTCTATTTTCTTAAAGTATATATACATATTTGCATCAATTGGTATATATACTTAACTACTAAGGAGTATATGCTGTCACAGGTTCTTTGTATTCTTGTTTTCCTATTTCTTTATCATTTAATAATATCATCTACAACAAATGTAAATTAAAAAACCAAAGACTAACAACCCATAAATCAAAACGATTAGGAAAATAGGTGATGTCTCTTAAATTTGTAGCCTTTGGGCATGTATCGTCATCAGATTCAGTTTCTTAAACTTCTTTTGACGATGAGTTATTTTTCTTATGTTTATCGGTGAATTCATTATTCACTCTTTCATTCTCTTAATTAGACTTTCTATCATACTTTAAAACATTAGAAAATTTATCAAAATTAAAAGGTGAATAAATGTATATACCAATTAAAGAAAAATCAAAATTAGAATTCAATACACGTAAATATCACCATGAAACTCAATTATGTCAATACATGTATATACCAATTCAATAATTAACAAAATATGAAAGTCAATACATGTATATACAATTATATAACTCAAATATCATAAGTAGAATGCCAATACATGTATATACCAATAATTACCTCACTAACACGTTCTTCTTCAACTATCTTGAGACCCTTTCCCTTTTGTGAAATATACGAGTACAGTTAGCTTAGTGAATCTAATTTGTAAATATTACTGTAAAAATTAACAAACAAGAAATATATAAACTACTGCATCTATACATCTTTTTCAGTTTCTAAGTTGATTTTGCACGATTCCTTTTAACGTTMTGTTATACTAGTAGCTTTTAATCATTGTCGAGATGTTCAGCATCTAACTTTTACCATATCTATAGATTCTATTTAGAATTTAAGTTATATAAATATAGTAAGTCTGTTGTAGTTGTAGATATATGCTTCTCAGATCTAGTTATAAACAAAAGACACATATCGGTCCCACACTTGTATTTTTTTAAATATCCTAAAATATAGGGAAACCAAAAATATCTTTTTAAATATCCCTAAAATACGAAAAATCTGAACAAAGGGTCTTACCTTCCTCGAACAGTTGCTAGAAGATGGAAGTTGGGCGGTAGATCGGAAACATATCGAAGCGGCAGTAGGTGGATCTGGTTTGGGGCGGCTGGTGGATCGTAGGCCTTGGGTGGATCTGGTCGGGCAGGAC
>NW_019104782.1:179954-195042 GCF_001995035.1 Momordica charantia
TTGAACCCTAATTTAAGGAAAGAAAACAAAAGGGACACATCATCTACCTTGGGGCTTGGCCATTTGATCCTTGAGGCATATTCTTCATTTAAGGGAGGTTTCATCTTTTTTTCTTATGCTTGTTATATTATTTTTTGAATTTAGTTGCATGTTTAAGTTTTGGTAGGATAATATTGTGAGCTTTTCTGGTTGTTTCTGAGTTTAAATGTGAAAATATGACCATCTAGTTTCTTCCTATTTCGATCATGTTCTCATTCTTGGCCTTAGTGAAGTATATTTTTTAAACAAAGCATGCTGTCAATTTAATCTCATTTAGTATTTTTGTGTGTCTTTTCTTATTTTTCATGTCGACGATGATTCTTAAAGATTAGATAGACCTTGTTTTTTTTTTGTCCAAAAAAGCCATGAGCCATTTGTGACCAAGTTCTTTTCAATAAAATGTTTTCTTTGCTTTTCTTCTTTTTGAAACTTAAACTTTTTCAATGTTTTATGAAGTCCTTGTCCTCTTTCATTTTGATTTTTGCATTGCCTCTTCAAAAATCTTTTCCCAGAAAGGACACTGTCTCTCTTAAGTTTAGGGGGGACAGTCTTTTGTTTTTAGAAAGAAAATGTTATTTTTTCATTCATCAAAGAACATGCTATCATTTTTGCGAAAAAGAGTAACTAGAAAGAAAATGCATATAAAAAAAGTATTTGCAAGGAAAAAAAGAAGAAAAAGAGTCGGAAAAAAAAGAAAGAAAGAGAAAGAAAGAAAAAAAAAGTTTGCAAATAAAAGAGTTTTCGTTCTTTGTGAGGAAAAAAGAGTGGGAAAAAGATTTAAATTGTGAGAGAAAAAGAAGAGAGGTAAAAGAGTGGCAAGAAAATGACTTTATTTTTATCACTATAGACACTCATTGTAGCTTAGGTCGAGTGGCGTAAGCAACTTCGAGGGTAGCAATTGGGTCTAATGTAACATCGTGCAAACCACCGTAGATATGTTATGACCGGTTGTTGCTTAAAAAGCCTCTACAAAGCTGTGGAGGAAATCCCCACAGAGGCAAGTAGCCATTCCTTCAGTGCTCAAATTTAAGTGAAAAAGGAAACGTGCAAATTTAGAGCATTGTCAAAAAGCTTTCATGTTTTGAAAAAAGAAATGACGTTAAGAAACTTTTTATTGTTTTGAATTTTGTTCGCTTATGGTAATTTGACTTTTGAAGATAGGGAGACGATAAGCTTTTGATGATCTTTCCTGAGACACCATATGAAAAGCAAGTCTAGTTTATCCTTATGTTCGATGTTGCTTATGATTGTTGCATGTGATTTAAGAGACATAAATTGTTATGTTTGCTTAGGGACAAGCAAAAAGCTAAGTTTGGGGTGTGATTTCCCTTGTTCATAAGGTTAAAAACAAACTGAATGGGTGCTGTTTTCTAACGTTTTATACTTAGAAATCATGTTTTAAGCTTCGTTTAGTGTCCAAACCTTTCATTTGAAGTTATCTTAGGTTATATATGCAGCTAGGATATTTTTACATCATTTACAATTGATTTCTAAGGGAAATTACGATTTTGTGGAGAAAAATATCGAGCTAAGCGCCTAACGGCTTCCCCAATCTCTACAATGCCCTTGATGTAAAACGCACGTTTTAGTGTAATTTGAAGCTTGCCCAAGCCTTTCCACGTGTCGTGCATGCATTTAAGATTGCCAATTCAACAACAAACCAACTAAAAGGTGTTTGAAATGGATGACTCTCCACTAAACTCTCAGCCTCCTAGCCACCTTGAAATTTCTATAAATATAGCAGCTCCCCTCTCTTCATTCATCATCCTCAAGTGATTACTTTCAGCTTTAGACACTTATTTCTCAACTTAACTCGCTGTTTCCCTCAGTTTTTAGTTGCTATTGTTTTAAACCTTGCTTATTTCAAATTCATTCTTGTTTTTCAGCTTGTTACTTTCTAATTGTAAGTTTTAGTCTTGTTCAATTAAAAATTCCAGCAAGTTCATGCATCTTTATTTCTCTCTTTCTCTCTATCTTCGAAGTTGTATCCGCACAACCTTGTGGAATTGACCGAGTATTGCTCCCCAATCTTGAAAGAGAACGGATTAGGGTCGTTCGAGTTACAACTCCACCATTTAAACTTGTTTAATTCTATTCATCTTTTAATCATGTCGTCTACTTCCATCAACGTTCAATTCTACTTTTCTTTAAAAGTCATGAGCTAAATTTATTTTCTCAARCCCGGTTATGGATAGTTAGCTAAAGTTTTTAAAATTCAACAAGGCAAAAGACGTTTTTCTTCTTTTTTATCACTTAAAATTGTTTTCCTAAGTTAAAACTTGATTTGGCGAATTAATGTTTTAACCAAGCATCAATACTGAAAGGATTGATACATTTTCACAACTTTAATGATTTAAATTTGGAGAGAAATACTTTAGACATAAAGATTTCGCTCGGGTAGCCTAGACATAGGACCTCGACCTAAGGTTACAGTTGGTTTTTATTAAATTAAGATCTTTTTTCTAATAGACATATTAGGAAGAATCTTATACCTTCAAAATCACTTAGACATAAGAAGATGACAAAGTAAAATCAAAAAAAATTTGTGAGAGGCGTCTGGCGCCTAATTGGAAAAAATGGTTGTATTTTTAGCTAATTTGAAGTAACCGGGCTGGGTTTATTGCATTGAGTTTTTAAATATCAAAACCAACATTATCCTTATTATTTGTTACCCCAAAATCCATTAGAAAGTCACTGATCAACATCATTTTTGTTAAAAAGACTTCATTTGTCCCTGAGGATCGATACTCGGAATACTCATTCCGTTTTACTATTTGTGATGGGTGTACACTTGCGCTCTAGCATTTATTGTCGTTCGAAAATCTCAAACATTATACCTCACCTCAACATCTTGATGCTGGAAAAAGTGGTGCTTCAAACCATTCTCAACCCTCTTTGACTCAAACTTCAAGTAATCCAATAATCTGTCAAATTTGTAGAAAAGCTAACTATGTTGCAATTGAATGCTGGAAAAGGTTTGGTCATTCATATCAAACCGAGAGATACCAAAAGCTTTGGCTACAATGCTTATAAATGAAGAATTGGATCCTACCCTCTATGCGGATTTGGGTTCAACATCACGCATTGTGAATAACATAGGTACCATTTCATCCTTACGAGCCTATAAAGGAAATGAAAAGCTCTATGTAGAAAATGATGGAGGTCTAGACATAACTCATATTGGTCAAAGTAACTTAAACACCCAAAATAACAATACTTTATGCTTAAACAATGCGCTTGTCATCCTAGTATAAAGAAAAGTCTCTTATCAATAAAGTAAATTAACTAGGGATAATGATTGCTCCATAATTTTCTATTCTAATGGTTTTGTTATAAGAACACTTAGGGGCAGGTTCTAGCAATGGGAACTAGAAGAAAAAGTTTATATTCCTTGGAGCAGCAAGAATCACATATTGCTTTTTTCGCCATCCCTCTTCCATCTGCTGCTATTTTGAAAAATATAAAGTATTTGTTCCTACATGGCACAAGAATTTAGGTCACCTAAACTTAGTTTCTATTAAGTATTTGAATAGCAAATGTTTGATTAATGTGTCTGACTGGAAGAAAATAGAATCTGTTTGCTCTACATGTTAAATGAGCAGGAGTTGTAAGCTCGCTTTTTCTTTAAGCAATGAATTAAGCATGAATCTGTTTGATAAAATTCAGTGGAATCTATGACTCCAACACCTATTTTATCTTGTCAGGGTTTTAAATACTATTCTAGCTTCATAGATGACCGTTCTAGGTTCACTTGGATGTTCCCTTTAAAAAGAAAAGCAGTTTTCTATGAATGTTTTTATCAAATTCCATAAACAGGTGGATACTCAAATTTTAAAAGAAAATAAAAACTTTTTAATCAGATGGAGGTGGAAAATTTACTTCATTGAAACTTAAATATTTTCTGGCACAAAATGGAATCATTCACCAAATGTCTGGTCCACACACACCACAACGGAATGGGGTGGCTGGAAGAAAACATAAACACATAGTTGAGATAAGTTTGATTCTTTCTTTTTTAGTCACATGCTCCTCTTAATTATTAGGTTGATGTCTTTCTGACAGCCACTTTTTTGATAAATAGAATGCCTTTTAGACCATTGTGAAAAAGTTTTCTCAAAGAAACCAAACTATGATTGCCTAAAAATTTATGGTTGCAAGTGCTACCCCTATTTAAAATCTCAAACCAAGAACAAGTTTGGGAAGAAAACTTATCCATGCATCTTTGTAGGTTATAACACCTCTCATAAAGGTTATAGATGTTTAGATACAAAGACTAATCACGTTTACATTTCAAGACATGTGATAGTTGATGAATCTATCATGTCGTTCTCTAATAATGGAAAAACACACACCACACTTCATACACGCTTCCTAGATATCTCCAATTTTTGCAAATACTGGGAGCTGGCAATAACAAAACCTTCTGCCTCGAAATCTACCTCAACAAAGCAATGAACACATAGTGACTAACCAACATACAACCAACATTCAAATGGAAAAGGACATGGTGCATAAGAAAATGACGTGCAATGATGAAATATGTTGGGACAATGACAACAATGCAGAAAGCTCTCATTCAATGGAAAACTCTACTATAGAGCAATGTCAAAATGCTACTGACAAAGGTAGCACAAATCCAGTTGATGAGCAAGCTCGTGCTTCTCAAAATGAAATCTGTACTTCGATCATACAATCTAATTTCTCAAATTTACCTGACATTAGTGATTTTTTGTTTGTTGACTTGCCTTTTGAAGGTTCAACAGGTGACTCAAGCTTGAGAATGGATATCAATCCTACTCACTTTTAGGAGATGCCGACTTAACGAACATATCATATGCATATTGAACAAACACATCAAATGCTTGTTGAACCTAGTGTGACCAACATTTTGGGATCCAAATTGATATTTATCAAAATTGATCCTCTCCTCCTATGATCACAAAGCAAAAATCAAGACAACAATCTATGAAAATGGAGCCTAAATCCTACACTACACTACAACCCGAGCCTAAATCCTATTGAAGTGCTCTAAAGAATTCAATATGGAAACAAGCCATGGAGGAGGAACTTCAAGCATTTAGTGACAACCATACATGGAATCTAGTTCGAAAAGCTTCCAACATCAATATTGTAGATTCCAAATGGATATTTAAGACAAAGTTCAAAGAGGATGGTTCAATCGATAGACATAAAACAAGATTAGTAGCTCAAGGCTACTACAAAGTCGATGAAGAGACATTCAGTCCAATCATCAAACCTACATTAATTCGTCTGGTCCTTGCTCTTGCAGTCTCCTATAACTGGCCCCTCAAACAACTGGACGTAAAAAATGTCTTCCTCCATAGACAACTCAAAGAAGAAATATACATGTCTCAACCTCCAGGTTTCATCAATTCTAACTTTCTTAGTTATGTATGTAGGCTAAAGAAATCCCTCTATGGGCTTAAGCAAGCCCCAAGGGTTTGGTTCAATAAACTCCCCCTATATTTTCTACGCATGGGATTTATATGCAGTAAAGCTGATCCCTCTCTATTTATATATAAACAGGAAAATGTTTTGATCCTTATGCTAATATATGTAAATGATATCATTCTTACTATAAACAATACTAACTTTGTTGACAAATTGATTACATGTTTGAGCACTGACTTTGCTTTGAAGGATCTTTAGGTGCTTTACATTATTTTTTAGGCAATGAAGTACAAGGTATCTCAAATAGTTATCACATTGTCAACCCAATTACATTAGAGACATACTGAAGAATCATAAAGATGATGAAGTTGTTGATCCCACAAGATACCAAAGCTTAGTTGGATCTCTCCAATACCTTACTCTGACAAGACATTGCCTACTCAATGAACAAAGTCTGTCAACACATACAAGAGCATTGGATGCCACATCTAAGGGAAGTTAAACACATTCTTCGTAATCTTAAATATTCTATGACTCATGGAATCACATCCCTTAGGAATAGCTTTCTAAATCTTTATGCCTTATGTGATGCAGTTTGGGGTGGTTGTCCTATTACGTGAAGAACCACTTTTAGAATTTGTGTTTTCCTCGGTTCAAATATCATATTTTGGTCCTTAAAGAAACAACCAACTATTTCTCGTTCAAGTGGACAGAAGCTTAATATAGAGCCATGACAAATACCACAGTAGCTAGAACTCACATGGATAAGATTCCTCCTTCGAGCATAGGCATCCCTCTCCATAAAGCACCAAAACTCTTTTGTGACAATATGAATGCACTTCAAACGTCTATCAACTTTGTTTCCATGCTAGAACCAAACATATTTAGCTTAACTACCACTTTGTTCAAGAGAAAGTGCTCATTGGTTAATTGATTACCCATTATGTACCTTCACAAAATAACTTGTTGATATTTTAACTAAACCTTTTTCAAGGTAGTACATCGTGAGTTATAATACAAACTTGGTAGCCGAGCTATCCCTACCTACAGGTTGAGAACAGATGTAAACAATGATAATAGTCCATCAAATAACAGCAAACTTGAACTTTCACCTAACAAAAAGGAAGGTGACAGATAGCAGTAACAAGTAAACAATAAATAATCGATAAATCATCACAACTCACAATATGTGAGTTGTATACAAGTTGTGATTTAGAATTCTTCTTGCTGCAATCATCTCTCTTAATTGATTGATTCTTTCCTTTATAACTTTTGGTAATTTTGCTAATGTAAATTCAATTTATTAGCTTTCTTTTTATTTCCTTATGTAGCCCTACTAACTCTCTGTATTTAGCCTAACCATGTAAGGCTTTGTAAAAACTTCATCTTGAATTATATTGAGTGATTTTCCCTCTGTTTTGGTTTCTCAATTCCTTTCAGATAAGAGATTATTACATGGTATCAAAGTAGCCTCCTTGACTTGGCATCTTTGATCCGTTTCCACATGTAACCACATCTTTTCTTGAAGAAATTGCTCTTCTCGTTTGCATCAATGGTAGATTCCTCCTCTACTACCAAAAAGAACTCAACTCACCAATTTTCCCTCTATCCAATATATCTGGAATCTAGTCTCTATTTAGCTAGACTCATCCAATTTTATTCTATGGAAGTTTCAGCTAATGTAAGGCTCATAAGCTCTATGGCTTTATTGACGGCTCTCCGTCAAAGACCTCTGAATTCTTACCGTCGTTTTCTTCCTTGGTTGAATTTGCTACTTCAACCGAGCCTGTTACTCTGGTAATCAACTTTGTGTATATCGATTGGATGGCAAAGGATCGTGCCCTAATGACCTTGCTTAATGTTACCTTGTCACCAGCAGTTCTTGTGTATGTAGTTGGATGTGAATCTTCCAAACAAGTATGAGAAACCTTGGTGAAGCACTATTCCTTTACTTCCCGCACCAATGTGGTTGGCCTCAAATCTGATCTATAGTCTATTGTAAAGAAATCGGGTGAATCAATCAATTCATATGTCCAATGCATTAAGAAGCTTAAGGACAAACTTGCTAATGTTTTTCTTGCCATTGATGGTGAAGATCTCATTATTTACAAACTAAATGGCCTTCTCGCCCATTTCAACACATTTTGTACTTGGTGCGTACCCGTTCTCAGTCCATTACTTTTTCTGAGCTTCATTTTCTTTTGGCCTTTGAGGAAATCACTATTGATGGGTAGCTCAAATGTGATGAATCCTTGCACAGCCGACTTCTTGATTGCGAAAATTTTAGTTACAAAAAATCAAATTCCAACCCTAATTTTTCATGAAAAATTATATTGATGGTAAAGGCAGATTACCAAATAATGGTCTTGGTGGTAAAAAAATATTTTAGGAATTTCAGCGGTTCTGGTAGATGTCTAATTTTTCTCCACTACCCTTTGATGTTCAACCTACTCGTCCTACTGACTCTCAACATCAACGAGTTGTCTGTCAAATTTGTCTTCGTACTATCCATACTAAGATTATTATAATCGGATGAATTATAACTTTCAAGGTGGTCACACACCCGCTCAATTGGCTCGAATGGTTGCCTCTCAAAATTACGTTGCTATGACTGCTTCTGATTCACATGGCTCGCTTGTTTAGGTTGCAACAATCACATTACCTGTTTTCTTAGTCATTTAACCAACACCTCTGAATATAGTGGTGATGATCGGATTACTATGGCCAGTGGGCACAGTCCTCCTATCACTCACTCAGGTCGTGGTATTTTAAATACCTCTTCTTCATCTCTTGCTCTTTGTTAACTTCTTTACGTTCCTAATATATCTTTAAACATGCTATCTGTCCATCGATTTTCTTGATAATAATTATACTATTATCTTCTCTTCTAAGCTTTCTCCATTCAAGACAAGCTTTGGAGCCAGACTCTTCCACGACTTTTACAAGATTTGCATCTCAGTCCTTTGTAACCTCTTTTTGTCATCCCTGCAGCCTTTCAGATTTTGCTCATGTTAGTGCACGAACTTCTTCTTCCATCTGGCATGATAGGTTAGGGCATCCAAATGATTCCATTATGAACTATGTTTTTCATTTTATAAACTTGCCTATATGTAAATCTCAGAAGTGCATTTGTGAACATTGTCTTCGTGATAAAATGCATAAGCTACCCCTTTTCAATTTCACAATTTGTTTATGTTTTTTCTCTTTAACTTCTATATACTAAGCTATGGGATCCTGCCCCTGAAACTTCAATCAATTGCTTTGGTTTCTTTGTTGATAATATGTCTAAATACACTTGGCTTTTCCCTATTGCTTGTAATATGATGTCATCTTTTCTGTTTTTCAATGTTTTAAGCTCTTGCTGAGAATCTTTTGGTCTTCTCTCATTAAAATTCTTCATAGTGATGGTGGTTGTGAGTTTGTAAATCATAACTTTGGCACCTTTCTTAGCTCTCATGGTATTGTCCATCAAAAGTCATGTGCTCATATCCCGAACAAAATGGAACCACTAAACGCGAACACCATCATATCATTGAGATTGCCTTAACCTTAATATCAAAATCCTCACTTCCTATAAATCTTTTTCCATTTTGCCTTCTTTTGCCCTCTCCACTGCTGTATTTCTCATCTATAGCCTTCCTACTCCTCTTAATCATAAATCTCCTTTGGAAGTCTCGTTGCATTGCCTCCTAGATTACTCTATACTCAAAATGTTTAGTCTTGTTGTCAAGAAACTAATTGTGAGAGTCGTTTTATCCTTGGCTGCCTTGTTCAATTGGGGTATTCAACAACTCGATGTAAAAGATGTCTTCCTTCATGGGTAACTTCAAGAAGAAGTTTATATACAACAACCTCAGGGTTTTGTGGATTCATCTCAACCTACTCATGTTTGTAAGCTTTTGAAATCTCTTTATGGGTTAAAGCAAACCCCCATGCTTGTTGGAATTAATTTAATAATTAATTCATATGTGTGTAACAAATTAAAGAGTAATTATATTTGGGCTATTTAATGGGCATATAAGTGATATTGATTATGGGTCCATGACTTCCCATTCAATGGTGTGGTCTACTGAGTAGAATTCAACTCATTAATCTTAGGGTATTATGGGAAACCCTAGGATTAACATATAAATATATGGTTATGATCCTCAATACACTATGCTATTTGAGTCTCGTGTTCCCACCAAATAGAGAGTATTGTCATATTTGGTTTGGGTTGTATAGTTGAAAAAGACCACAAACCACAAATTCTAATAGGTCATAGTCAATATATCTAAAACTTTCAGGTAATTCTAATATCTTTATAGATTTTGGCTTTCTTCCATGCTTAGATCAATTTTCTTGATTGTTTTTTGATTATATGACTCTTATTATAAAATAATCATAAATATAGATTTATTTAATTTTTCAACTAGTTGTATCAGAACAAGCTTTACATGGATGATTACTGAATCTTTAGAATTATTTGGATCGACGAAATCTTTTGTATAATTAAAAATTAAAAATTATTGAAAATTGTTCAAATATGTATGACTAGTTCCATAAAGTCTGACTCAAAAGAATTTTTTATTAACAATCATTGTGTGAATCCTTGATTTTTATTAAAAATAAATAAATAAAAAGTATGTGCGGCACTGATTTTTCATCAATGTGGCCTCGTTAAGTGGAGGATTTCTAGGGTACTTGTGGATGTGACCGTGGGTCTTACGAATTGAAGTTTTTCTCTTTTTTAATCATTAATTTATAATTTTTTTATAAATATCTGTGGACATAATAAATATAAAAGATTGTTTATTTTTCATGGTGTGCTCTCTAAGATTGATTACTGTGGTGATAAATTAACGATTTATCAATGACATTTTTTTAAAAATTTTTTTTGAATATTTTGATGTATGAAAATATTATTGTTAATATTTGAAAATAACTCAGGGCTGGTTTGATAACTAATTTGTTTTTAGTTCTTTTAAAACGGTTGTTTGATAAACAATTCAATTTTCTGTTTTTTGTTTTTGAAATTCTATGTAAATAAAAAAATGTAGCTTTCAGAAATAGATTTATGTTTTTTTATTTTTTTTTTCTAATACTCAACTTTTTTCTCTATCATATTTATGTCTAAAAAATTTATATCCCACTCTAAATTTTTTTTTTCTTTCTAAATTTGTCTGTATAAAATTTATTTGTCAGTCTCTAAAATTTTCGTATTTTGAATATTTATTTTTATCTGTCTCTCTCCAAATTTTTTGTGTTTATGTATTTTTATTTTTTATATTTTTTTCTAATATATCAGTTTCATTTCTCTCTAAAAATTTAATATTTTTTAGAACTTTTTTCTCTTTAAATTTCTTCTTTTATAACTTGTTTTCTCTCCCTAATCTATTTTTTCCACTTTAAATCTTGTTTTTTCTCTAAATTTTTTTCCACTATAATTTTTTTCTATTTCTTTCTAATTTCATTTTTTTTCTCTTTAACATATCTTTTTCCTCTCGACTTTACTTTTTTTTTAAAATTTTGTCTCTTTTTGTCTTTAACTTTTCTTTCACTAATTTTTTTCTAAATCATTTTATTTATCTCTCTAAAATTTATCTTCTAAAAGTTTATTTTCATCTTTCTAAACTTGTATTTTCATGTATCTACATTAGATATGACATAAATTTCGTTAGGCCCCATAAATATGAAATGCATGTCCCAAACCCATCCCCGATTTCATTTTTTAATAATTAATGTATATTTATTGCATTTTTTGTTTTTTAAATTCTTAAAATAATTTAAAACAATTATAAAATCGATAAATTTTCTCAAGAACATTTCTCAGACCGAAGAACGAGTGGAGACGGGATTAAAAATTTTCACGAACACGAGAATGGGAGAGTGCATCTTCACTCGTATCCACACCATTGTTATCTCTACTTTACATTGAATTCTCTTTCTCTAATATGTATTTTCAATTTTCTAACTTTTTAAAAACGAAAAACTAAAAATGGTAATTAGCAAACATGTTTGGTTTTTTGTTTCTTAAAAAACAAAAAACAAAGAATGGTCATGAAACATATATGGAAAAACCAAAAACTAAAGACAGAAAAACCAAAAACTAAAAACAGAAATGGTTATCAAACGGACAATAATTAAGATTTAATTTGTAAGATTTTAGTATGGTTGTTTATGCTAATTGTGATCGACCACAATAAAGGTCACAATTTGGCCAAACAATAAATATAATTCTAATTATAGGATGAATTATTGATATTTCATTATTAAATGTGTAGACACCGTATTTGGTCCGACTTCATTTTAGTTTTAATTTTAATTATTTAATTTTTATTTTATTAAGTTTTATTTTGATTATTTTGGTTTAAAATACTATAAGATTACTTTATTATTGGTTATAAGCTAAAGTTTAAATTAAATTAAAAAAATAGATTTTGTTTTAAAGAATTTGATTTAATATTAAAATAAAAGAAATTAAAAGATTTTATTTTATTTATAATTTTGTTTTAAATAAAGGTTTTTTTAATTAAAAAAATTTTAGATTCTGTTTTGGTTAAAAATAAACATTTGGTTTCTCCTCCCGTTTTGACCGCTTTCTCTTCCCTCTTTTTGTTTGGTTTTACTCGACTCACGCATGTTACTATTATTTTTTTTTGGTATATTTAAAGGGCACACAACACACAGAGGAGGAAAAAAAACAAACACACAGAAAACCATACAGAATAGAGGAAATTTGAGGCTTTCATTCCTCCCCTACCTTTCTCTTTCTCTCATCTTCTTCATAATTCCTTCATACCCTCCTCCCCTGTACTTCCCAATCCCTTTTCTTTACCATCCTGGACCACACGCACTCAAATTTGTCAATTATTGTGTTCTAGCCTATGCCTTCTCCACGCCTCAATTTCATCATCGTCGTTGGAATTGGCGAATTGAGAATTTTTCAACCTGTTCCATTGTCAAAGTTTGATCATGGAAAATTCTATATGCGGGAGAGCTACGTAACGTCTCCGTGTTTGGTCGGTTGATCGATCTCGATCATTCTTTTCTTTCCTAAAGGAGGCAGTATGCTTAATCGGCGCGAGCAGAGACGATAGGCTTGCTTCTGGTGGCAAAACCCAATGGTACAGTGAAATCTAGGATACTTCTTTTTAATAAAAGATTTTTTTAATTAATTAATTTCTTTTTTTAAAAAAATGGCTTGTTGTGAAGAAATAAAACGTTTCAAAATGAAAGCAGAATTTTCTAAATCAAGATTTCAAATAAGTTTTAGAAATATAAAATTTGTTTAAAAAAGAATTATCTTCTACAAAGATTTAAGAGGAGGAAGTAAAAAGATTTGAAGATAATCTTTTAGTTTTTAAAAATACATTATTGAAATCTTTTTAAACAAGTTTGTTAATTATTGTTTGGGGAATCTCAACAAATAAAATCTATTTTAAATAAAACATTTTGTTGAATTAAGAAATAAAGTTTTCTTTTGAAAAATCTCTTTAATTTCGAATTAAATAAAATTTTTGTTTTAATTTAATAAAATTCGTTTTTTTTTTTGTTTTTAAAAATAAATTAAAAACTTTGTTTTTTAAAAGAATATTATGTTTATATCTTAGGATGTTGGCATAGTGGTAAGATGTTTGGTTCTCAATGTATAAGACCTAAGTTTGAATATTTGAATCTCTCATTTTTGTCATTTCTTTTTACTAAATAATTATTTTAAATAAAAGATTTCGTTTAGAGTTTTTTTTAAACAAAATTCAAAAATAAAAAATTCGTAATTTAAAAGGGATCAGAACTTATATCTTAAAGTGTTGGCACATTGGTGTGATGTTTGAGTGTCAACACTCATGTTGCAAATTCAAGTCTCAAAATTCCCTATAATTAAAATTATTTTTTTTATTTGTTATTTTTTTAAATAATTATTTCAAAAACTCACGGGAATTTGGAACCTTCCAGTATTCTCGAGGTGCTTAATTTTCCTAATGGCCTTCGTGCCACTCGTACCTATTAATTCATATCTTATCACAAAATGTGAATTAATATAATATGAGATAATTAAAATAAAATAAAAACATTTCTTTTTTTTTCTTTGGACCAAATAAAATAATAGGATAATTTATGATAAAATGTGGTATCATTTTCGAACGGGTGTCGTAGGGTGCTAGCACCTTCACTACGCTTAGTCGACTCCCGAACCAAAAAAATCTATTTTCGCAGACCAAGTTTGTAAATAGGTGACCAATCACACCTCGTAGATGATTGGTGACGACTCCAAACCCTTATCTCGAAAGAGACCCTTCAGGGGATGACGTCGGCCGCTCCACGCACAATGACGTTGCGACAAAATGTTAATTTTAGTGCGGTAGCACGAATACTTACATGAGTTGAAATATCAATGAATTCCTTGTGGGCAATCCAATTTTGATTTTTCTTTCGCGATTTATAGATTGTTTAAAGGGTGTTTTCCATTATTAAATTATGCATAACAATATATTATTAATAATTTTGATAATTCAATTTTCATGAAGGTAAAATTAATAATAATTCAAGATACATATTTTGCATAATTATTTGATTCTTTTTTGTTGGTGTTGATTTGATGAATCATGGTGTCAAATTAGTCTCTGATTTCTCATATTTACATCTTTCAAAATTATCAAATGTTTGTGGGCATGTGTATCAAATATTCTGACAGGTATCTTGTTATCCTCATAGAGTTTAAATATAATGTATTTTATAAATACTTAATATTAATTTTGAGCATATTTTTATTATTAAATGAGTTATTGTTAAATATTATTCATTACCTTATTATTAATTTAATGATATTTTTATTTAAGTTGCATGAATTTTAAACTTGTGATAAAGAAAGAAAACACTTCTACTTTTCGGTGAGCAATATCCCTCTAAGATTTATTGGGATCTTGAAAAGTGGGAGTAACCTAGGTATTACGTTTAATGAAGAAATAAGTAAGAAGTTTCTTAAAGGATAAGAATTGTTGTGAAAAGAACAAAAAGAATATACTTTAAATTTTTGTTTACCATTTCTTAATAAAGAATAAATAAACACTATTGAGTACACTAAAAGATCAAATGCACAAAATTTAAAATGTTCAAGGCTTTACTTGTGCATTTGATACTCATTTGAGACATTATATAATTAGTATGCAGTGGGTTATGATACTTATAAGGGTAGATATTGAACTCTAAATAACTAATTTCTGACCACATGTTTTGAGGAAAATGAATTAAGTAAGAAAATACAAAAGTTACTGATTAATTGTTTATTTCCTTAAAGAAATAAATTAAAGTTGGTACTAAGTTTTATTTGGAACATATGTTTGTCTAAATCACAAAAGAATCAAGCTTAGGAATTCTCTTGATATTTTTTGGAAATTTGAACGTATAGAACAAAATATGTAACACCCCGAGTCCCTCAGGTTAGTTAGTCTCGAATCGGGAGATTTTCATTTAAATTTAAATTAAGCTTTAATTAAATTTATATATATCGGATTCCGCGTGATTGGTTTTATCTTAAGTTGGGATGGGTTTCTTTTTCTTCTTTTGGGCTTGGTTATGTTGGGCTTTTAGTTGGGTTGGTTTGGTTTTAAAACAAAGGAAAAGAAAATTAATAAAAACAAAAAAAAAACCTAAGTTT
>NW_019104783.1:7255-48767 GCF_001995035.1 Momordica charantia
TTGATAATCTATAGGATTGATTTTTGGTGAATTGATGGGAGTTGAAGCTTTATTTTATATAATTATTTCACAGGGAGTTAGTTATCTCGTGTTTAGAGATAAGGTTAGACAGGTGGTTAGTTAATGTTACCTAGAAGCGTGTAAAACGTTCTGGGGCGTTACAAAGAATGTCTTTACTTTTAAAAAACTCCCTCAAACAACATTGAAATATTCAGTCCCATTATTTCAGTGGAAAAAAACTTATTTTGGTTTGAAATTGAATTTCAATCATATAATAAAAATGGATAAAAGGTCTTTCACTTCAGTTTTTTTTTTATCAAATAAACCCAAGATAAACGTGTGTGATCATCAATGAAAGTTACAAACCAATGTTTTCCACTATAAGTTGAATTTTTGGAAGACCCCGTACATCACTATGAATTAAATAAAAAAGTTTTGAAGCCTTATAAGGTTGATGAAAATATTTAGAACTACGATATTTAGCCAAAATGCAACTTTCACATTGAAAATTTGAACAATCAATACCGTTAAATAAGGTTAGAAACATGACTTTTAAGTATAAAAAACTAGGATGTTCTAACCTGAGATGCAAAGAATTATTTTTTCATTACAAAATGAGAACTAACACTATTAAACCCTTGAGCTTGTTTATTACTAGTTTGAAGTTCTTCAAAGAAGTAGAGACCATCGAGCATCCTAGCACGTCCAATCATCTTTCCCGAGTCCAAATCTTGAAAAAACACAATGAGTTTCAAACAAAGTGGCATGACAGTTAGAATCTCTAGAGATTTTATTAACAAATAAAAGATTGCATGCTAGTTTAAGAACATGATGAACAATTTTTAAGGCAATATTCTCTGTAAAATGAGTAGCTTCTTTTTTTGCAATTGAAAAGAAACTGCCATCTACTATTCAAAATTTGAATTGCAAAATGTAGGAGAGTAAGACTGTAAAAGTTTAGAAGAACTCGTCATATGATTGGAGTCTCAGGAATCTATAATCCACGGAGATGAATTGAGGTATGATAAGGTGTGAGGATAATTGCCTAATTGTGCTAAGGAAACACTATGATTGTCTCGATGATTAATTAGTATTTAGTAGCTTTAGGAGTTAACCAATTTGCTCTTTACTGAACTGGTAAGAATCAGCAGTATTTGCATTAGAAGACAGCTGGTTGCTGTCATTCCTCTACCGTTTGTTACTTTTCCAATTTGCTGGTTTCCCATGAAATTTCCAGCAAGTTTCACGGGTGTGTCAATGTTTATTACAATGGTCACACTAGACATGACTCATTCTCTTTTACTTTGATGATTTCAAACTTTATTAGCAACCAATGTCGAACCTTCGACAGTGTTGCTTGTATTTGTTTTTTTACCAAGCATAACATTTCGACAACTTTCTTCACGTTGTACTTCAGAAAAACTTTTTCAATGGATAGAAGTGGTTTTCTACCAATTGTCCTGCCTCTAACCTCATCAAATTCCATCTTTAGATCGAGAAGAAACTTTTAAATTCGATCATCCTCTATAGTTTTCAAATGATGTTTATAGTCATTTGAAGATTTCAACTTATAAATATAAAACATGTAACAACCCGTATTTTCTAATACGGTCATTCTGACAAAATGCGGAAACGTAACTTTCAAGAAACCTTAAGAACTAAAACTATTCAGCGGAAGCAATTTCTTTACAGAATTTTTCTAAACTAACTTAACTAAATAGGAAGATGACTTTCAAACTCATGCCAGTATGCGAAACTTCACCTTCTACCAGAACATTCAATCCTTCATCTGAAAAACATTTAGGAAAACAAAGATGAGTACAAAAATAATCAATAAGCAATTTCCATATCGAATTTCAAAATTCATTTTCCTTTCAAAACATTCGTAGACAAAAATACGAACAGATCAAAACTTTTAAAGTCCTTTAAAATATTTAATACAATTTTCAAAACTTTCAAAACAAACTAGATTTTCAGAAACAAAAGTATTCAAATAAGATAAAATTTCCGGTCAATCATAACAAACTTTCATTCATTCAAAACAAACTTGCATTCATTCAAAACAAACATGCATTCATTCAAAACAATCTTCCATTCATTCGAAACAAACTTTCATTCGATCAAACTTCAAATCCTTCAAAACAAACTTTCTTTCAATCAAAACTTTCAAAATTTCTTCTAAAACATTTGGTACAACTTTCAAACTTTCGAATAACTAAATCATTCAAACATTCAAAACAATCTTACAGTCATTCATACTTTCAAAATCAGAGTGGAAGGTTGCATTATTTGGGTAACCTACAGAACATGTATGGTTGGTTACCCGTCGGTAACACCAATCAATCAGAAGCTTCTATCAGAATTGTCGAATTAATATTGACCAGAACAGAGTTGTCGAAATAATATCGACCAGAACAGAGTTGTCGAAATAATAATATCGACAAGAACAAACAGAACGATTACTTAAGTGTGAGGCCATATGAATGAATAACACACACGAATCTTCATTCCCAAGGAATGTCAAACCACATAAGTGTCTTCCCACAAATAAGCCGAAATCCATCAATTCCAAATTAGGCTACTACCCCAAATAAGCAAAACGTTCCTCAAAACAAAATCATGGCATATTCGGATAGCCCTATCAAATCAATGAAAATATATTTAAAATAAAATGCAAAACAAATACTTACTTTCAATATTAAATTAATTCAAAACATTGAAATAATTTAAAACAAACTTTATCAATTCTCCAAAACATGATTTCAAATATTTCACAAATAAACAAAATATCAATTTCAAACTTTTAAGTAAATCTAAACAAAACTTTATCAAATCATATAAGAATACTTCAAATACTTTGCAAATAAACATAATATCAATTTTCAAATTAGTTTTTAAATTCATAATAAAACTTCAATTTCATATGCAAGATATCAATTTCAAATCTTCCTATCAAATCCAAAATACATTTTAGTTTTTGAAGGGATATCACAAATCACTTACAACACTTTTCGAAGGGATACGGTAAATCACTTACAATAGATATGACAAATTACTTACCTCATTCAGAAATCTGCGAATCTTATTAACTTCCTCGGTAGTTGTCAACTTAGAGGCCTATAAACAACCAATATCCAAAATCAATCGTTAAATCCTATCCAAGGATTTAAAATTCAACCAATTACTAACCAAATCTAATCTACCCAAATTTTCCATTCAAAACACTTTTTTATGCAAAATAATTAGGAAAGTATGGATTTGGGGCTACAAAACCAGATGTGAAAACTGGGTTAAAAAGTCTCTAAAATCAACAATAACAACCATTAAAATTACAAGAATCGGTACAAATTAATACAGACTAAATTTACAAAAAGTTTCTCAACTAAACAAGTTTAAAAGCCTTATAATCAATTGAAAATTTTGGGATTTTAAATCTGGAAAATTTTATGTTTTATAAAATAAAACTTCCAAGAATTTTCCATAAAACAATTAACAATTTACTGATTTTTATAGAAAAATCAGATCTGAAAACCGTATAGAAAACCTTTAAAACTTAGTAAAAACATATAATTTTTCATGTAAAAATCATAACAACAAACTATAATTTATAGGATACAAATAGGTAAACTTTTTATGCAAAAAGTGTCTCAAAATAGCCCAAAAACAATCTCATAAACAAAAAGATTCAAACCAAAAATTGTGGAAAATTTGTAGGACAAAAGTTCTTAAAATCTTTTATTCTAAAAAACAAAACTTCAAAACTTTTCTCAATAAACTGAATTAAAAAAACTACAGAAAAATAAAACTAAAACAATGATTCTATTTAGAAAGTTTTCTAAGTGATTTTAGAGTATTGGGTAACAAATAGAAATAATTTTTCTAAAAATCAAATTAGTTTCAAATAATTTTTACAAGAATCATTTCAAGTTGATTCTCTACAAAAATTGATTCTAAAATGATTGACCAGGAATCACTTTATGGTAGTGTAACCAAACAAAGTTGCGAGTAAAATCACTTTTAAAAAAATATAACCATGCAAGTATTTTAATTAAAACCATTTTTATAAAAAGTTTTTCAAAATCTTTTTTTCTCCTGAAAAATGTCTAAAATAGAAAGTAGGTAAAACTCACCCTATATCTACCCTGTTCTTAGTTTTTTATTCTAAACATTCCCTAAGCATATGATTATTCAAACACCATGACACGTCTTCATTGAATTTAGTTAAGCCCTAAAGAGTGTGTTATTTACTTTTTCAATAGAGAGAAACAAGAATCTTTAAGCTTTCTTCATTTCCTCCTTTGTATACCATGCCCATTTCATCTCTTCTTGCATTTGACGTTGTTCATGAGAACATTCCGCCCCGCCACTGCAAAGAAGTTGCTGGAGGGAGACGCCACCAGTAAATTGTCGCCGCTCGATTGCTTGGCGCCCGATTTAGGACTTTGTGGCGCTCTCGACTTGGTGTCTCAAAATTAGTATTGTTCTATGATTCTTGCTTCTCTGTTCGATTGCTCTCCTCTTGTTTGATTGAAGCGACCTTGTGTTCTTGGTTTTGCTACTTTGTACATTTCCTCCTAATGATATTGTCCAGAGTAGATGTAGTTTATTATGATTAAATCCGTTGGGTACATTCTCAAAATTCTCTAACTTTCAATTCTGTCCACCAATATATTTTTATTCAGAACTAAGATCTAAGATTAATTAGAGATTACGATATAAAATTCATAACAGTATGTACACATTTATCATAAAAACTGTCCATTTTACCCATATAACTATGTGATACTCATTTGTTAAAACTTAACAAAGCTTTTGAGTGTAGGGTTAAGATAATTTGCCAAAACGAGCATAGCTCAGCAGTAATTGACATATATCTCCAACCAAGAGGTTGTGAGTTCAATCCACTACCCCACATGTTAAAAAAAAAAAGGATAAAAGATAATTTTTTGTACCTTCCCATTTGCAAACGTTTATATTCTTTGTGGAGGTCGTTGGCATGGCAATTATATGCTTCTTAATAAAAGTTATTGATCAAAGTTCTCTAATTAAGTCACTGTGGTATAATGATAATGTTGAGTTGCGAGGTATATACCCTACGTATGACTTAACGATGAAGAAGAGCGTGTTCATAGTGATTATGAGTCTGGTTAAATAAGTGAGAATAGTGAATATGAGATTAGGCATCTCTATAAAGGATCATATAACAGATAAACATAACCTTCCCACCAATACGCCTTAGATTTTGTCTAGTTTTTCAAGTTTTAGTTCAACACATAGGGGTGTCTAAACCAATTGAGCTATATTCGAGTTTACAATATGCCTCATGTTATGTCCATATACAAAATGAGAGATTGCACTGTAGATTTCGACAAGTTTCTCTCTTGTTCCGTGAGTTAATAGTTTTTTAATCGAAAATAAAACGATTTAAACATATAACCAAAAAATAAGAAAAAAAAAAGGAGTTAATGCTTAACATACAATTGATCAAATTGATATTCAAAGATCACTCCTCTTAATAGTTTAAGTGGGAAACATTCTGCAGTTTTCTCGAAATAATTATCATTAAAACAAACATAGTTTTTAACAATAGAAAATATAACATAAAATTTTATTTATTATCTAAAAAAAGGAAGATACTGTACCAAATTCAGAGCACAAGTATTACACAAGGGCAAAAATGTTTTCAAATTGGAACCAGCTCTATGCAAAAATAGTGTGATTATGTAAACTATTCAAAAGTACATTATAATATGTAAGAAATTTAACTTTTAAAAACAAAATAGAAAATCACTGTCAAACAAGTTCATCTTTGTACAAAATCTTTAAATTTGGCTATATTACTTATCAAATTCAAAGCAAAAATATAAAATTACACCAAAAATTCTTTTAAATTGGCCAAAACTAGTATGTGTATGATTGTAGTTACAAGTACAACAGTGATCCATCTCATAGAACTGCTACAAAAACTAAAATCCTAAGCCATAAATAATACATAAATTCCCAGAATATCCTCAAAGAATGGCAATGGAATCACCTTAGTTTAAAAAATTTGAAGAATGCAAATGCATCCATTATTCCAAGAAGGTTTTTTTTTTTTTAATTGAAATATAGACTATATATAACCTTATAATAAATTATCTTTTGAAATCGATGGTTGTTGCAGTTCAATTTGTTACAAGTTAGAGCACACCTGCAGCTTAACCTGGAGATAGTGCGCAGCACAAGGAGTTGTATGCATTAACACAAAGTTTGAATTTCTCTTCAGCAATTGCCTGAAAACATGCCAAAAAAGAAAAAACAAAGAAACTTGTTAACGTTTTATTTATTCTGATCAGTCAAAAGAGCGACATAAGACGTGTCGAGTTTTGAAATACACATACTGAATGCTATGTGTTTAGATTGAAAATATTATTTCAAACTCACCTGGGAAGATCCTTGATGTTTATCAGGATGCCATTTTAAAGCAGATAAGCGGAACCTGCAAGATCATGGAGAAGAATTTAAGATAAACAAGTAAAAAGCCACTCTGCATCTGATAGAAAAACCAATCAACTTACGCGGTTTTAACATCTTCTATCTTCAAAGGACCTTTTTGTGGCAAACCAAGAATGGTTCTATCGGAACATGATCCTACATCAGTGGTCTCTTCATCAGATTCACAATCACTTGAATTATCCCATTCTGCAGCTCTTCGGTTCTTCCAGTTCGGAGGCTGTGTCCACTCGAAACCAAATGCTGAATTTTCAGAGGACTCCTTACATGAGCCAAAGGACCAAGCATATGATCTATTGCCAAATCTGGTGTGAAAGACTGTTTCGGAATCGTTGTCGAAGTCATCATAGAAACTCTCTCTTCTGAACTTGCCTGAAGAAAAAACCAATGAAATGTGTAAATTGACTCAAATCTCCAAAGCCCCATCTTCACCTAGTCTGGTTTCTTAATTATTATTTAGTTTCATTTTATACAGTATTATAATATTAATAAAAAACTTTATGGTGCAAAACTGCCCACCAATATCTTCATCCCTGTCAAACACTGACTAATATGAAAAAGAAACAAAGCACAACATAGAAGGAAAAAAGGATGTCCTGAGTGACGCCTCAAAATCCTCCCAGGGACTCAAACAACCTCCAAGGGACACGTGGCATTGTCTCACGGATATCCTTCTCCTTTTTTCTTCCTTTCTTACTTCTCATAATTTCATGACTATCTCCAACGCTCGCCACCTTTTGTTCAGTGCTAAAAGATTTCATCCATACGATTAAGTCAGAGACATGACTTTGATACTATCATTTTAGCTTAGCACTCTAAATACAAACACTTAAGCTGATACCAAAAAAAAAAAAAATTTCCTCGACATCTAAAAATACCTGTAATTGTCACTAAGAATCTTACTATTCCTTTCTAACCATATCTCCCAATGAACTTCGGTCTTTACTTTGAAGAAGTGACTCAAGAACATCTCAATAATGAAACCTGGTGTGTAAAAGACGGCACAATTGGTAATCCAAAGCAGAAGAGATATTATCCACACCTGTCTCTTGGACTACCCAAATATTGGTAAGCATTCAGAATATCACTACAATCACGATGATATATTTTTCAAAATACATTTTTATCAGAGAAAATAACTTAGAGTGATGAAAAAGGAAAGATCTCAATTATGTAGCAATTTAAGCCGTCAATGTTGAAATTCGGCATAAAGTCCTTTGAGGAGAATGAATAAAAAGTTTTATGGTCTACCAGGAAAAGTTGGAACATAACAAATGAACAACAATGTTATACTGAGATCGAGCCTCATGCTCCACAGAATTTTATCAAAAGAAATAAAAATCAATATAAAATAGCAGTAGATAATGTTTAAAAGATAGGAGACTAACGTTTTGTTTTCTTATGCTGGGATTTTCCCATATGTCGCATTGAAGACTTTGCTCGTTCTTTCTTATCGCAGCTACCTGATTGATCGGATGACTCCTCAGTAGACCAGCGACCACCAAGACTCCACTTTGATTCCTTATTCTGTTGAAACAGATATCAACCAAAAAACATAAGTCATGAACCAATATGCTTTTCTTTCATAATCGGGATATTGGGTTAGAGTTCTGCTCCTTTCATTATGCTCGTGGCTCACACTCACTAATCTCCAATAAGGTTTCGCCCGACCCAAGGCCAGCTTTGGGAGACAACAAGGGTTCTAAGTTTTTAAATCTTCAACATAAGGACTTTAAGACCCTGGGGTTATTTCCATACATCCAAGCACTAATCTTCAGGGCATGGAGATATCAAATAACCTTTATCCATATATTAAAGCCTCGAAATGCAAATGCAACCAAGAAGCAGGATTAAAATTCTTGGAAAAGCAGGGAGGCAAGAACCTAAAAAGTTATGGGATTCAAGACATTCAAATGGTTTCTTCAACCCTTACGTCGAATAAATAACGTCCAAAGCATTCAATGACATGAACTCTATCAATCTCATTATTATGCACTGAAAATAAGAAGTGACCGGTTCCACATCATAATAAAATTATGATTGCTTTTCTTCTAACGCACTATTTTCTCGAGAGGTGTAGGTTCATAGAATAGTAATAAACATCTGCAAACTAGTGTTTGCACTATGTAGTGTAATATGAACAGCCGGTGCAACTTAATTTTTAATGTGTGCATGTGTGCATCAGATGTCATACCTGAAAGGTAGATCCATTGTTGTAGAGGAGGTCCTTTAGAGCCTTTTTTGCATCAGCACGCCTTTGACGGGTTACATATCTAACATAATTCTGGTATGATCATTTCAAATATTAGAATCTTCTAAAGAAACAATAAATTAAATATAAGCCAGAAAAAACAGAGGGCAAGAGATGATCAAAGTTGATTGAAATGAATAGGCTTCATCTGAACCCATATAATTCAGGATGTAAATCAATGAATTTCACTGTTTAGTGTAAATCAAGTTTAAACAGTTAAAAGTATATTATCCCTCTCTTGGGAAGTAGTTTTGTAATTTCTTTTCCCTTTTGACTGTGGAGATACCTTATCTACTAAACTGTTTTTTTCTATTTCCTTCTCTCTTCAACTTACAGGTTTGTTCACCCGTCAAAAAAATATAAACTCCTAAGAAGAGGCAATTGAAACGAAAACTTTCATAAGCAGACTATAAAATAAAAGGCAAAAATAAAAGGCAAAATGTATCATTTTAGTAGGACTGTACCATTGAGCCCAATCACACCATAAGCGGAATACTGAAAGCAATAAAACATTCAACAAAATTCTTAAAATGACAACCATGATCTTCATAAGACTGCAGTCTTAAGTTCAAAGAATGTAATCCAATGAAAAAGCCTTCTAGATAGACATAAATGTACACCGAGCTAGCATTTAGTGCAATGGGATAAACATGAAAGATCTTCAAATGCTGAAATATCTCCCTCAAACACCCAAGACTCTAATTTGAAAAGAAGAAGAAAAAATGGTCCGTCTGGCTCAATGACATGAATCTTGCATTTATAAGCAAGTATTACAAAAACAAAATAGTTAGCTAATTGATGGAATTACATACCTTTGACGGCTCCTTTCCCTTTTCACCATCCTGCAAAATATTAAAAAAAAAAGAAATTTTTAAAGAAGTTAGAAATGCAGAAAATATTATGCATTCAATGTTGCAAATGATTATAACTCAACTAGATTTATTTCACTTCTTATGATCAAAATTTAAATATATATTTCAGTTATTTGGTTTCTATCAGATTGTAGACCAATGATCCTCTGCTTGAACGATTTTGTTTAAGTTTATCAGCACATAGCTCAGCATTTCTTGTTCCATCACCCAACCAGAGAAAAAATAACTACATTCACCCTCTACACATATAGGATGATACATTATTTCAAACAATAACAAATTAACTCGTTTCAATCAACACGAAACAGCCTTAAAGCGTTTAAAATTCTGCATAAATTACACAAAAACTAGTGAAATCAACAAACTGGGCACTTACCCAAATAGGCAATTCATACAAAAAAGAAAAAAAAACCCCCAGAAAAAAGGCAAAAGGGAAGCAAACTCACGAATCTCCAATTGTTCTTCCATTTGTCGCAGGAGGCGGGCGTGGAGTGGAAAAATGCGACATGGGTTGCAGCGGAAGTGGACCCGATTAAGGATTTGTTGAGAATTAGGGAAGTTCGAAATCTGGGTATTAGCATTGGGAATTGAAAAGCTGAAACAAAGAATAAGGATTGAAGAGAATGTTAATGTAGTGCAGTCGTCGGGGGCGTTTGATGGGCAGAAAATGGAGTTGAATTGAAGGATTGAGAAAGATTGGCGCCGAATTCGGCTCCGAGGAGGAGGCTTCTCTGCAATTGCTTGTGCTCGTTGCAGTGATTTCTAAACATGGAAGAAAAGCACATATGGCCCAAATTTCTACCGGTGCCCATGGGCCTCCTCTCCGATACCAATATTTGGATAATTTAAGTCGCGTTTTAAAAAAGGGCAACGGCATGAATGGCAAAAATAAATAAAGTGTTTAAAAAGAGAATTTATAGTAGATCTCCCTATTTCTCCTGCGGTATTGAAAAATGGCCAAATCATTTTAGATAATGAAAAATATCTATTTATATTTTTTAACTGTTTTGTAGGTTTGATATTTGACACTTCTACTCTTCTATTTAGTTATTAGTTTTAAAATCAAAATATTCTAATTTTCATTATCTTCCTATAGTCTATCTCTTTGATTCTAGTGTTTTTTTCTAACCACCATTATTATACACTTAGATATATATGGAGATAGAATTCGCAAATTATAAGGAGACATCACACAGCGGGAAATGATTAGAGAGGGAATCTATCGGAGTCGAGTTGACAAAGGGAGAGGATGCGCGAGGGAACAACGGTGGGGCAATGCATTGGGTGATAGAAATGGGTTGCAAGTGGAGCGGCAGGGGTGGAGGGTAAGGCTTTACTTTATCCTTATTTTTATATTTTTGTATTAATTGTTCACAAAAATATACCTTATTTATTCAACTATTTCTTTAGTTGGGCTTCGAGATTGCGTATACGCGAAAAGAGCTCGCTTTCTACTTTCTACCTCGRCGTTTTGTGCCCGGTTCTGGTTCAGGAAAGAGTCTTATCTCTTTCATTGGAGCACATTGATGCCGAAGGAGTCTTCGGAACCGGTGGAGAGGCTATGATGATTGAAGGCTATTCAAATAGCATGACTCATACCACAAAGAAAGGGGTATCTAAGTCACACCAGTGGAATAGCTTTTTAAGAATAATTCTCTCGATATATGATATCAAAAACCTGCCTTATGACTGATAAGGTAAGGGGTTTCAAAAGAAAAAAAATGACAATTCTACGTGTGATGATATTGTTCACTGTATTTGTTACTCTATCCTTATATTTATATTTTTGTATTAATTGTTCACAAAAATACACATCTCTTCACCATATTTGTTGTTGTATTTGTTCTTCGCTTCACCATATTCTTTGTATTTGTTCCTCTCTTCACCATATTTGTTGTATTTTTGTGTTCACCGTATTTGTTATACTTTTGTTTCTCTATTCACCATATTTGTTGTTCGCATTTGTTGTATTTTTATTTCTCTGTTCACCGTATTTGTTGTTTATTGTATTTTTGTTTCTTTGTTCACAGTATTTTTTATTTGTTGTTTTTATTTCTTTGTTCCCGTATTTGTTGTATTTGTTCTGGCTTTAGTATTAGTATTTCTATTTCTAATTACATTTTGTTTATTAATGTTTATTAGATATCCTGACGGTTATTTTTCATTTTTTATAAAAAAATATTTTTTTTTTCCAGATTTGTTAGCATAATTCTCTAAAATTGGTTTGAAAACTATTTGAATTGAAAAATTTAGGTAGGATTCTAAAAATATTTGAATTATCCTATGGTTAGGTAGGATTCTCCTATAAAAAAGGAAAAATAACAAATTCATTTAAAAATGATTTTAGAAGAGGGTAATTTCGTCCCTAAAATATTAGTAAAGATCTTACTACTTTTACGTCGACCATTATTGAAAAGTGAATATTGTTTCCAACTCAAGAAGTTAGAATTGTTCAAATAAGATGACCCACTGAAACTATTAATGAACACAACTATTTATTTTAAGGAAAATTTTATGACAATATAGAAACGGAAAATTTTCTTTATTATTATCATTTAGTATGCATTACAAAAATTTCCCGCTATTCCTCTATTTGATGTCGATTCATCCACACTTCCATTCTTTGTAGAGGAAGGCTAACTGCTTGCTGGCTGGGAGCTGTATGAGCGGTAACGTCCACGTACGGCTCTGTGAGAAGGGCGGTGGACAGAAATGGCCTTGTTGTACCTCACTCTCGTCTTCAATGGGGTCTGCTCTTTTTTTTTTGGGAGAGTATGCCAATATGATCTTAATGAGGTGCGGGGCTTTGCATCTGACATTCGTTGGGCTTCCCTCTTCGGGGGCCTGCGTCCCGGCGTTTTTGTGCAATAAACCCCTCCGGCCGAAGACTAGTGGTAGGTGGTCCCGCGGAGCTTTCGGAGAAGGGTAGCCTAGTGTGTAAGCACAGCAATGAACCGCGGCCATATTTTGAAATCGCTTATTTTAAATGACTATATCTATTGTTACCACTTTAAAAAATGGTCAAAGATATTAAATATTGTGTAAATGGCTAAATGATATTTTTTTTAGAATTCTAAATATTATTTTAGACAAATATACCTCTATACTATATGTGCTTAATTTTAGGGATTTTATTTGGTACAACAACTTAGCAAAAACAACGCATCCTAATTATACAAATCAATATTAAATAATCAAATTTAAACAACTAAAATATAATTTAAAATTTTAAAATATATTTTGAAAGTAGATAAATAAAAATTTATTCAAAATTTGACTAACGTTTAAAATTTATAAATTTCTAAGTTAAAATCTAGGTTAAAAAACACATTTGGTCCCTGAAGTTTCACTGAAGTAACGATTTGGTCCTTCAACTTTCAAAAGTAACAATTTGGTCCCTGTACTTTGAAATTAGTTATAATTTAGTCCCCACCGTTAAAAATTAGGTTAGATTTAACATAAATCTGACGTGGACGTTCCACGTGTACAAATAAAATCGCAAACTGTACGGATTGGTCCAATCTCAAACCGGTTCAAACTTGGACTTATTTATAATTTGGAAAAAAAATTATAAAGAGAAAAATGCCTCCCTTCGACGCACGGCTCTCCAATTATGTAGCTGAAGGACCTAAACTAGTGAAAGTTTTGGCTAGCATGGTGGTGATGGCGAGTCCGGTGTTGTGGATTAGGGTGTTCGTGAGAGTTTAAACGAAGAAAGACCAGGAAGAGGAGTCATTCGGAGAATGGGGTTGTTCTCGATGAAGCGAGGCTCTGCGGCGGTGGGGAAACGAAAACCATAGGGAGAAAAAGTTTACAAATGAAATGGAGATACAAGTTGTGTGTGTTCGACCATTGACAATATATCAAAAAAGAGATCAAAATTGAAATTATAATAAACTATTACTAAAGTAGCAGCAGCCAGGACTCTAATCCAAATATGTTATTTAAGGTGTTGCCAAAGGCAAAGGTGCATCTGACGGCGGCCCGACAATCCACGATGAAGACAGAGATAGAGACGGAGCCAGAGCTAGAGCAGGCAGAGGAGTCACCGAAGGAGCATGGCTTTGTGGCGGTGGGGAAACCCGATCTGCAGTTCTCTTTATTTAATTTCAAACCAGTCCAAGTTTGAACTGGTTCGAGATTGGACCGACCCGTACAGTTCGCGATTTAATTTATACACATAGAACTTCCACGTCAGATTTCTGTTAAATCTAACCTAATTTTTAACGAAGTACAGGGACCAAATTGTTACTTTTGAAAATTGAAGGACCAAATCGTTACTTTAGTGAAACTTCAGAGGCCAAATATGTTTTTTAACCTAAAATATAAAATATAAATTTAATATTTCTAGGTGGGAAGTGTAAATATATTTAATGGTCCATACATAATAGTCTACACTTCCATTGCTGGGGTCAATATCAGTATCTATAGTAGTCTACACTTCCATTTATGGGGTCAATGTCGGCATCTAAAGTGATCTGATTGAGTGTCGCACTTCCATTTCGAGGTTAATGTCAATATCTACAATGGTCTTTACTAGTGTTGCATTTTCATTTGGGGATAAATTTTGGTATTTACAAAGGCAATACCTATAATGTCTTCCACAACTAACTTTTTCCTATGATTTGTAAGCATAATCGTGACCTATAATAAAGAACTTGAGAGGAAAATAGGGGAAAAGTAACTTCAGGGAATAAGTTGCAAACTCCAACAAGAATGAGAAAGGGCGAAGAAGCAAACAGAAATAAAATTGAATAAGACTAAGAGAAAAGCAAACAGAAAGAAAACTGAATAAGACTAACCTCAGTGCATGCCCAAGCCAAGGGTAGTAGATACCATAGATCTTTTGCAATTATGACAAAGCCTAATATGTAGGAAACTACAAATACTAAAACAAACTTTCATGCTTTCACATCATTGATCTTAAACACCTTAAAAGTCATGGTCTGAGTGATTTGTTTTGGTCGTAACTATCATCGTATAGAAATGCGATTAGTATAGAATTCACTATTGCCAAACGGTAATCACTTTAGTAACATATGCACACTGTATATATCAATAGATACACGTATAATTACTAGTGAGTTGATGGTAACTTGTGGTCTACACTTTATTTATGAGTTCAATGTCAATATTTACAGTGGTGCGTGTCGCACTTTCTTTGAATTGTGGTCTATACTGGAGTCGCACTTCCATTTATTGGGTAAATGTCAGTATCTATAATAGTCTGCACTTCCATTTATGGTGTCAGTGTCGGTATCTACCATGGTCTGCATTGGGTGGTGTCGCACCTCCATTTCGAGGTCAATATTAATATCTACAATGGTCTGTACTAGTGTTGTATTTTGATCTTGGGATAAATGTTGGTATCTACAAAGGCAATACCTATAACGTCTTCCACAACTAACTTGTTTCTATGATTTGTGAGCACAATCGTGACCTATGATAAAGAACTTGAGGGGAAAAGAAGAGGAAAGTAATTTCAAGGGCTAAGTTGCAAACTTCAACCAGAATAGGAAGGGGAGAGAGAAAAGCAAATAGAAAGAAAATTGAATAAGACTAAGAGAAAAACAAACAAAAAGAAAATTTAATAAAATTAACCTCAATCCATGCCCAAGTCAAGGGTAGTAGATACCATGAAGCTTTTGCAATCATGACAAAGCCTAATGTGTAAGAAACTACAGATGCTAAAATAGATTTCTAGTCTAAGTGACTTGTTTTGGTCTCAACTACCATCATATAGAAATATGATTAGTATAGAATTCACTGAGATGAGAGCTTGGAAGGATGAGACTTAATCCATCATTGTAGTGAGAGCTTGTAAGATACAAATTATCGTTCAATTGGTTCTTGCAGAGGGGAAGATATAAGAGATCACATTAAGACTAAAATTAAAAAGGTGAAGATATAAAATCAAATCAATTAAATCCCTTAAATATGAAAAACAAATCTATATTAGGTGGTTTCAAGTTAGTAGGAAACAACATTTGAATTGAAAAGCAAGTTTGTTGGGTGGTTAAATAGTTATAAATTCCAAAAAAAAAAAAAAATATATAAGAAGGGCATTATGGGGAAAAACAAAAAAATATAAAATTCCAAATATATCATTTAGCCATTTTTGCAAAATTATAAAAAAAATAGACATTTTCTTAAGTGGGTGGCATAATTTAGCCACTTACTTAAATTTCACTTTAAAAAATGGCTATTAGTTTAAATTTTTTTTACAAATGGCAATATTTTAGATGTTTTTGAAAGTAGGGTGGTTTTCCAACATTACCCTTTGTTCACGTTTTTTGGGTTTTTCTTATATTCAATCATGTAACAAACTTTGTTTTGAATTCAAATGTTATTCCTACATTCAAGGGATTTTAAGTTAATTATTTTAATTATTTTGTTCTGAATTTCAGTTAATTTAAACAATTTGTGTACGTGTCTCTCATCTCATCGGCCATTGTTCTACTGTATTTTCTTCTTCTTAGACTTTTTTCTCAAAATTAAAAGGTCAATAAATGTATATACCAATTTAAAAAATCAAAATTATAATTTAATACACGTATATATCACCATGCAACTCAATTATCAAAGTTAAAAGGTCCATACATATATATACAACTATACAACTCAAAATATCATAAGTATAATGTCAATATATGTATACACCAATAATTACCTCACTAACAAGACGTTCTCCCTCAACTTTAGTCTGTTTTGTCTTCCTCCGACTAAGTCTCCCTCGCCCCTCTTTTTGGGGGTGTCATTCAATTTCTTACTTTTCCTTCCCTGAATATTGTCACATTCTCTAGTGTTCATTGCAACCTCTCCTTGGGTGCTCGATCATTCTATCTGTATATATAAAGATAATACATCTATATGGGGATTTTTTAAAAAACAAAAAAATATATATATAAACTACTGTAGTTATACCTCTTCTTCACTTAGGTGATTTTGCAAGATTCCCTTCAACGCCCTGTTACTAGCAGCTTTTAACCTTTCACTTGATCGTTGAGATATTCCTCCTCCAACTTTTCCCATATCTATACATTATATTTAGTATTAAGTTTGTTGGAGTTGTAGATATACTCCTCATATTTAGTTATAAACTGAACACTCATGTTGGTCTCACGCTTGTATTTTCTTTAAATACCTCTAAAATACAGAAAAACTAAAAATATATTTTTGAAGTAATTTTTGTACGCAAAATTGGAACAAAGTTCTTACCTTCCTCGAATAACTGCTAGAAGATGGTAGCTGAGTGGCAGATCGGGAACAGATCGAAGCGGCAGCGGGTGGATCATATCTGCATTGGGTGGATCAAGTCGGACGGCGGGCGACGGATCCAGTTTGGGGCGGGGTACATCGGACGGATCTAGTATGTGGTGTGACTGAACTGCAATGGGAAGGCGGCAGCGGGAGTGCACCTAGACGGATAGAGACGGTGCTGGTACGCGACAACCCAAGCATATTGGACTACTTGAACTACAAGCTACTTGAACCCAATCGTATAGATGGTTTCAACTCGAAAGGCTAAGAGTTAGATGGATTATCATTGCAGTCGTTACCTTGAGCAAACTAAATACTCACTATGCTCGAAGTCGGAAATACTCCACGAGTTTGGTGACCAATCAACAAGCATGCTCCGAAGGGATAAAATACGAAAACCTAAGTTCAACCACATAAAGTGATTCGGTATTTTGAGGGGGGTTTGCACACGGCAAAGGTGAGAAAACTCTCAAGTTTTATTTCAATCAAATCTAAGTTCAAAGGTGTGAAATATAAAGGGGTGTAAGCCTATTTATAGGCTAAGGCCTATGACCTTTACCAGAAATTAACAAATTTAAAAACAAAAATAAAAATGATAAATTCCTAAAACATGCAAAATCAAAAAACAAATAAAATCAAAATCAAACTTATTCCTCAAATACTCTTGTAACAAATTAGGAAAATAGATTCCTAAAATGTCCCAAGAGTGGGCGACAAGCAACTCAAGTTGGCGCCAAGGGTGGCGGTCTCAAGTAGGTGGGCGCCCATGGGGGTTGGCAGGCTTATGTGCAAGGCGAGCTGGGGAATGCTGGCACGGTGAGGTGTGCGCAGACGAGTGGTAGGAGGCATGCAGCGGCATGGCTTGGGCGAGCGGTAGGGGCGCGCGAAATGGACAAGAGCAGGGGCGCGTGCGTAGAGGCGCTGGCGATAGGTAAAGGCGTGTTGGGCAAGCATAGCTAATGCATCAACACTTCTCTAAACTGAGTAGTTCTCTTTCCTTTACCTCCAAGACTTACTCCTTCAAATCGTATCGACCCCCGACCACGCATAGCTAGGGCATCGACACTTCTCTATAGCGTTTGGCGTTCGACCCTTGAACACGTATAGCCAAGGCCTCGAACTGTTGCATCGACCCCTAACCATGCATAGGTAAGACATCGATGACTTTACAACATATTGGCCCTTGTCCTTTCCTCTCTAGGCCCCAATACTTGCCTTCCACTAAAACTCACTGTGTCGACTCCTAACCATGCATAGTTAAGGCATCGACACTCATATTTATCCAAAATTGGCGAATCGACCCCAAACCTTTGTACCCAGAGCCTCAATACTCAACTAGTGACATATCAGCCCCTGGCCCTGATACTCACCCATTCACTTCATAACATAACTTACGCTCTCACCATAGTGCTACATACTACTAAGCATGACCCATGCATCAATCACCTCATAATCGTCCAATATGCAACATACCGAAAACATACGTAAATACCAATCAACATAAAATAGCCCAGCATGATCCAACAACTACATGTATAGTTCACAAAAGAGGCACACCCAACAACATAATCAATCTATATTTAACAGATATGCAACATACTTAAACACAACAGGTTTCTCACAAATATTCAATATTCTTTCGAAATAACAAATTATAGTACGAGAACAACTAACACAATTTTCGTCACACAACCCAATAAGAACATAACCACAAATCCAACATAGCCATCCAAAATTACATGTTTACTATTTATTCACACAACCACGTGTATTTATATGACATATCAACAATTATATCAGCAATGACGTTTACTAAATGATACCACCACAAACAATCGTGAAAATATCACACATAGGCACACAAGCAAACAACCAGTTCATATGAGCACACAACAACCAATCCCCTCAAGTCAGAAACTAGTTACAAACAAAGGTCTTAACACGCTACTAAGCTCGCCGAAGGATTATCTAAGTCAAAAGTAACCAAACTTGGGTTAGAATTGAACTAAAACACTTCAATTGAATCGATGCTCAAATTATGTGAGTCGTTACCTACCAACCCACGCTAAGACAACTTGGGTTGAGAGTGGGTCGATTTTGAATGAGTCCGGCACTTCAAAACTAAGTTCGAAAAGACTTGAAGTTGTTGGTCTGATATCGAAAAGTGATGGATAACTCAAATTGACCTTCGTTTGAGTGTGGGTAAGTATCGAATAGGCGTCGAAGGGATTGAGTAACTCAAAACTAGCCCAAACCAGGGTGGGTCAACATCGAACACCCTCAAAACACTGTTGTATCGTGAAACGCCGCTGGAACATCACTGGTCGCTCATGAGATGTTAGATCTAAACCGGAGACGTCGCTAGTTCGTGTGCTCGGCCACGGGTCTAAGCTTTGGGGCTGTAGAACGTCACGTCGAGGAAACGCTAGAGATGAGGTTTCATCATCGGAGTCGTCATCGATCGGAAGAACACGCCACTACTGTTAGGAGACACGCTGGAACTGCTGCAGAAATTGAGCAAAGCTAACGATGTTTTGTGGACTGCTAACACGCTGAGGTGTTGCAAAGAGAAGGCGCCATCGAGATGCGACTGTACGGTTCGTGACTCGGGTTTGATTTGCTACCACTGTACGCCGTGCGTCGCCGCTGCTGGAGTCGAAAGAGGACGTTGCCGCCATGGGTTGTCGCTAGAGAAGAACATGCCGTCACCGTTCACTTCTTCGCCGAAGAACAAGAAGAAAAAGGGGGGATTGACGGCTGGAGAAGAAAGAAAAGAGAAAGAGAGGGCCAATTAGGGTTTTCTTTATTTTTATGTTTATTTTATTTATTTTGTTTAATTCAATTTATTTAATTTGCTTAAAATTAAAAAGTAAACATTCTCAATTTTAAAGAAAACCTTCTTAATTTATTTTAAAACTAAAAAGTCAAACTCCCAATTTTAATGGAAAGCCCATGAGTTAGAAGAAACTAAAATTCTATTTACAAAGAAATCTAACCACCCAAAACCCAAAATAACAAAATGTTAATGGCTTTAAAGGAGGGAGAAATCCTAATCTTTTTTCCAAAAAGAAAACCAATTTTAAAAAGGTTGGAAAATTTATTCCAGAGAGTAACAAATTTTTAAAACCCGAGAATAAAATTCAAAAGGAAAAATCAAATTTCCAAAACTTTGAATTATGATTTAAATAAAGTCTCTTTCCAAACTTATAAAACTCAATTTATCTAAATCCAACAAAAATAAATGTGATTCTAATTTACCAAAAATTAAAACTCCGAAATAAGAAGTTCTAAGAATTTCACTTAACGAAAAAGGAAGAAATCCAAAGGAACGATTTTAATCTTAAATTAAACAAGCCAAGAACACGGGGCGTTACACGCTTTGTAAATGTTACAAACGACCCGATCCAGGTCGTTCATGTGGAGACATGTGAGTGAGGGTATCATATACAATGAGTTTGTATAAGACCGGACCGCGAAATAATCATTGTGTAGATGTATCACAGTAAACTAACATATTGCTATTTCATAGGATGACGAGACAACTCATTCTCAATACTGAGTGAGTTATGGACTCCTGCCCGTGAGGGCTCGTCCTTTGATCTGTATGACTGAAAGTGGCCCGTAGACTCAACATTCCTACAATTTTGGGGACGAGACCAGTGGGGAGCTGGGAACATAATTTCACAAGATAGAATTCACTTCTCCTCACCTTTAGGGGAGTACATGAGTGTTCCCTTTAGTGCTGACTCCGAGACTTGAACAAGGGGCCCCACCCTCTCACTGGCCCGAGAGGGACTTCCGATTAATGGTCAGACCATAACCAGGTTGTTCATTAAAGGATTAGTGCTACTTAAGGTACAAGATGTCACACAAGGGTAAAACGGTAATTTGATCAATCTTTGGTTACGAACACTCGTGAAGGAATGACTTGCCGTAAATGGTCGATATCCGTCGACATAGAAATATTCTATAGTGAGAAGAGTTCAGCTGCAGGTTTTTAGTGGAGTAATCCGTAGTTAATGTATGTTGATTAAGGTGGTTAATGAGTTTAATCAATTAATCTCGTAACGTTGGAGCTTCTGATCTATAGGTCCATTAGGTCCCTTTGCTAACTCGAAAAGGGTAATTACGAACATTAAGTCTTGGAAGGATTTTGAATTGTTCAAATTTAATTAATTGGAATTTGAGTTAATTGTGTATGACACAATCACTACTCCCGAGCATTTTTGCTCGGAAGTAGTGAGGCTCCCACTCTCTCTCCTTCGTCGTTTTATTAAAACCACATCGAATTGCACTGTGTTGGGTTGTTGATTTCTCCCAAGAAGATCAAATCTCTCTCTCTTTCACAATTTCAAGTTTTCTTCCCTGTACCTTTTCTTTCCAAGAAGGATCCCACAATCCGTTCTTAATCCTAGACTCATGGCGATGAAATTTAGTGGTGGTGACTAAACTATATTTGATGGTTCGTGCATTCGTTGTTTTTGTTCGTACCGAATCAAGATCCGTGCTTGGGGAAGAACATTTGCCAACGGTCTACAAAAGTAAGTAACCTTCTTCCCAAGAGGCTTAACCTCTAATTTTAATAGAAATGTTATGTTTTAAAAATCGGTATTGTTTCGTTTCTAAATCGAGTTCAATCACAAGCGATCAACCGCTTCCGTTGGGGATTCGATCCCTTCATGCTGACTCCGTAGAGTTCTCCCCACTAGAAGTAAATATGGAATTATTCCCACTTTTTTTCCTACGAATCTCATCGGAAATTGCAACGTCACAGATATCTGAAAATTTCAAACACTTGTCCCCCTACGAATTCGACACGTCGTCTTCATCGTCTTCCAACTGTCAGACAAAGAGGATAGTAGTTTTACAGCCTTCACCTCCTTTGAAAAATTGATCTGCATTGACTCCAGCTTGTTCATTAGATTAGGGACTTCATTGATGTGGGAGTTCATCGATGTGCCTTCCTCCATATGAATGTTAAAGTATCTCGTGATGAGATACATCTTGCTGTTGGCAGAATATTTTTCATATCTATCCGTCAGCGCCTTCATCAATCCCATCGTAGTTTTCTGATTTGCTACAAGACTTGCCACATTCATTGACAAGCACAACTTTATGATCGCTACGGCCTGTTCATCCATCTTTGCCCATTCCTTATATGTCATCCCAGCCTGTCATTCCTTCAAGTTTCTGTGTATCTTCTTGCATGCAAGAAGATCCGTCACTTACCTCTTCCAAAACCAGAAACTTTTCCCATAAAATCTCAAAACTCCCTCGAAGTAGTGATGTGATTTTCCACTGGATCTCATGATTCTGCAACCTTCGCTCTAATACCACTTGTTGGGAAAATTACTTACCAATAATATTTTCCCCTTCCACATTCGTAAGTGAAAGTAAGCAAACCACAATAATGAGTGAAAAATAGGGAAAGTGTAGAAAAAACACAAAGAATTTATACTGGTTCACCCAACAGGCTATGACCAGTCTTCCGCTCAGATGCGGGTTCTACTATTATTATGGGATAAATAATGGGTAATACAAATCTCTCAAATCTAGAGGTCTCGACAACATCCACCTAGCTTCTAGACACAACAACAATACGATCCTATGAAATACAAGAATGAAAAACCTCACAATACTCACGAGATTTGGTTGCCGACGATGCACTATAAACCCGGGATCTCGTCTTCTTTCTCTACCAATCCCCTGCCACAACCCCTCTTCAATATTTGTGCACCAACACAAATAATACACACAACAACAACCAATTTTTGTTTTTCGGCCACCCCTCAAAGTTATGTGCACCAACACATAAAACTTTGGCTGCTTTTTCAATTTGCCACTTATGGCACACACATGAATTGAATTGTATGAGACCTAATTTGCCGTTGTTCATCAGGACCTAACATGATTCAAAATAGAAAACAGAATCATTGAGAACCACTTGTTGGGAAAATTACTTACCAATAATATTTTCCCCTTCCACATTCGTCAGTGAAAATAAGCAAACCACAATAATGAGTGAAAAATAGGGAAAGTGTAGAAAAAACACAAAGAATTTATACTGGTTCACCCAACTGCGAGCTATGACCAGTCTTCCGCTCAGATGCGGGTTCTACTATGATTATGGGATAAATAATGGGTAATACAAATCCCTCAAATCTAGGGGTCTCGACAAAATCCACCTAGCTTATAGACACAACAACAATACGATAATATGAAATACAAGAATGAAAAACCTCACAATACTCACAAGATTTGGTTGCCGACGATGCACTATAACCCCGGGATCTCGTCTTCTTTCTCTGCCAATCCCCTGCCACGACCCCTATTCAATATTTGTGCACCAACACATAAAACTTTGGCTGCTTTTTCAATTTGCCACTTATGGCACACACGGGAATTGAATTGTATGAGACCTAATTTCTCGTTGTTCATCAGGACCTAACACGATTCAAAATAGAAAAACGGAAATCATTGAGATTTGTTGAAATTCTTCCTCAGATTTTAACAAAAAGAAAAAGCAAAAAATCTTTGCTTGTTAACTCCTCGCGCCGTTGCCACCATTTGAAGGAAGGCTGTTCTTGAGCAATGACTCTTAACGATGTGCATGATTGGCTAAATGGTTACCCTATGCCAACATTTCATTCATTCTTTAGCCGTCCACCGAATGCTCGTTCTATTGTCATACAGAATCGGAATAAAAACAAAACTTTGTAAAAATATATATATGTATAAGTGTATGGCGGCAACCATTGTTAAGAAGGAGAAAACAAAGATACTTGGCTTCTTCCAAGTTTAGGCCCATTTATTTTGGCTCCACAATTTTTTATCCCAACATCTTGTAATTGTGGACCCTTCCTTTAGTTTTTCTTCGGGGTTTGGTTCCTTTTGTTGGGGTATAACACCCTGGTATATTATTTCATTTTTCTCCATTAAAGCTTCGTTCCTTGTAGGAAAAAAAAAGAAAAAAAATGCTTCATAGCTACAAGGGACAACAAAATCATTTGAGAAATTAATAAGTATCCATTACTTCACCTAAACTAAATGCTAAATATGTCATGGGGAAGTAGACTGACCAAGTAAAATGTATCATCCACCAGAAAGAAGAAAATGGAAATCTTGAAAAGTTATGGCAAAACCAACAATTTATTAGTTTTTTCGAAAACTACGAGAGAATGGCTCTTTAATCGTGAAAAAATATAGAGAGGCCGTAATTACAAAAAAAAAACAAATCTATTAGTATTTGCATGACACGATCAAGAAGCATTGATATGGACACTATTACGGAAAGACTCAAAAGAGCGAAGATTTTTTTCAACTTTACATGCGTGGAAGAAGTTGTTGGATGGTACCAATATTGCAAAACCAGTTATGACATGTTTCCTTTGCGCTCTGGCAAATCTCATCTATTTTGAAGTTCTCTGCAATAAAATCACAATAAAGAAAATCTAGCTGGTTATATAGAAATTTAAAAAATAAATGATCAACATTTTTGGTATGCAACTAGAATGATCCATCATTGTTCACTCTTTGCAAAAATAACAATGATCAATTTAGACTAAAATAGCAATGACCAATTTAGACTAAAGCAGTGGGTCAGTGAACTTAGCTTCTCTCTTGATACCAAATCTCCAAACATATCTGTTGTGTTGTGACTCAAGCACATGTCATGGGTTATTAAATTAAAGAAGTTGGGTTGTACCGTTAGTTCTGGTTTAACCCAAATTATGTGACTACTTTATTACATGGTGTGCAACCTTAGTTTGGGATTATTCTTCTTGCCGTGAGATTGAGAAAAAATAGGCAGAATTTTGTTACACTCTTTTGGACTGCAACAGTCGAGGGTGGAAAAATCTCTGTTTTCATCTTCTTCGTGGGTTGTTCTGCTTAGAGTTTGGGTTTTTTATTCTTCTTGGTTCCGTTTGTTATTGTTCTTGGATATTGAAGCTAATAGAAGTTTTGTCATCACCTTGCACAGTGGATGTAGACCACATTGGTCGAACCACTATAAATTTTGGTGTCGTCTTCTCTTCCCTTATCTACTTGATTTAGTGTTAATATTGCTTGGTCGATTATTTGGATTAATGATCAATATTGTCGGATAAAGCAGTGGTTATTGGTGTATTTAATTAACACAACCATATCAATAAATAAAACAATGAGATGAGTACAATAACAAGAGTGATGAGAATTATTCTTTATTCTCATTTCATAATCAAAGGTTCACAAACTCCCAATATATAGCAGGATATGGGATGAGGCGAATATGTGAATTAGTTACAAGAAACTAACTCTAAGTATATAGAACAGAAATTGTGGAGAATCAAATCTACAAAATTAAGTTACAATCAACTAACTAATCTTCAACAAATTACATAGAATCGGTTCAATTAATAATCACCCTTAACGAGCTGCCTCAATGCCCCCTTCAAGCGGAAATGTTGTAGGATCACAAACATTGAGCTTTGAACAAAGAGGTAGAAAAGATTTTGCAGATAAATGTTTTGTAAATATATGAGCTATCTGTTAAGTAAAGGGTAGATGAAAGACATCAAGCTTCTTCTGAAGAACAAGGTTACGTATGAAATAGATGTCGAGTTCCACATGTTTCGTGCGTGAGTGAAGAATGGGATTGGCATAGAGATGAACTAAGCGTTGCATCAAAGTATTAGGGGTTTGCACATATTAATAGATAATTCTTTTAACAAGGACTGCAGCCAAATAAGCTCCACATCAGCATTTGCAAGGCAACAAAACTCTACTTCCTTGCTAGAGGTCAATTTCCTATCATCTGGGTCAGAGGCCCAATCAGCATCAGCAAATTCATGGATAGTCAGCTCAGAGATAAGAACAAACCATGGTGCAAAGTACTCTTCAAGTAACGAAGAATTTATCTAATTGTGGCTAGTCAGCTCAGAGATAAGAACAAACCATGGTGCAAAGTACTCTTCAAGTAACGAAGAATTTATCTAATTGTCTGCCAATAGAGAAGAGATGGACTGTGCATGAACTGACGTACTCTACTAACAACATATGAAATCTCTGGATGTGTCGCCGTCACATGCTGTAGAGAACCAACAATGCTGTGATATAACGAAGGATTACAAAATCCCTCCCACATTTAGAAGACAAAACTGTGCCACTGGCCATTGGGGTGGCAATGGGGTTTGTAGTATTCATGTTGGACCGAATGAGGACATTAGAGATGTACTTAGATGGAGACGAGAACATTCCCCTATCCTCGATTTAAGATACCTCAATATCAAGGAAGTAGCAAAGAGGTCCAACGTCTTTAAGAGGAAATGTAGCATTGAGTGAGGAAATGAGGGAATAAATAGTTGCAGGAGAATAACCAGTTAGGATAATATCATCGACATAAATCAAAACATGACAACAAACAACTCAAGTAGATCTCATAAATAGTGATGTATCAGCCATTGAATTCAAAAATATGGTAGATAAGAGAAAGGCCTCCAAGCGATCAAACCAAGCTTGAGGGGCTTGTTTGAGACCATATAATTCTTTCTTCAATTTACAAACTAATGGTACTGATGTAGTGGATGTCGAAATACAAAATCTAGTAGGTTAATCGATGAACACCTCTTCAGTTAGAAGCCCATGGAGGAATGCATTATTAATATCCAATTGTCGAATCGCCCAATTATTCGCTAACGCTATAGTTCAAAACACATGGACAGTTACTAGTTTAATAACAGGGCTGAAAGTTTTAGAGTAATCAATGTTAGCAACTTGATGGAAGCCTTTTAATTCGAAGCGGGCCTTATATCGAGAGATCGAGCCATCCGAGTCCCTTTGATTTTGAATGCCCATTTACATCCAATTACTTTCTTATCTTGTGGTAAGGGAACCAAATCCTAGGTATGATTAGCCATGAGAGCATCATACTCTTATTGCATAGCCTTCCGCCACTGTGCACAACACAGGGCAAGGAATAAGCAAGGAGGGGAACATAAACTCAATTTGTGATTGTTGTAAGGAAGGAGATAGGGAAAACTAAGACACTCAAACACCTTTGGGAAGCGGTAATTGGGTTTATTGTTAAAGAGAAGCTCCATTGGATATTTGCCATGAAGAAAATTAGTAGATAATCGATTTATGAGATATATAAAAGTGGAAAAGGCATCATCCCAGAAAGACATAGATAAAGAGGCATGAGCAAGTAGAGTGAGGCCAGTATCAACGATGTGATGATGTTTTCTTTCAACTAGACCATTTTGTTCGGATGTGTGTGGGCAGGTAAGGCAGTGAACAATATCATGGGTCTTAAGAAAAAAAGTAAACAGTCGAAACTCACCTTCTAGTCAGTTTGAAGCATTTGATTGAGCAATTAGAAGTTTCTCTACGATTTTTTAAAGTGATGAATGTTTGAAGAGCTCCATATTTAGAATGTAAAAAATATATCAAAGTATATCTAGAAAATGCATCTACAAAACTCATATAGTATTTAAAACCATTTATAGAAGTGGTCGCAACAGGGCCCATAGATTCGACTCTATTAGTTGTAATAGTGATGTATATGTAGTTGTGGATGAAGTAAATGGGAGTTTATGAATTTTGCTAGGTGCACAAGATGAACAAAGTTGATGCAATTTATTTGATGAAACAGAAACATTACCTTCTTTTAAAATTTGAGAAACAATAATAGGAGATGGGTGACATAATCTATTATGTCACAAAGTTGCATTAGAGAGAGATGATTGACATGGAGAATGTAAGAATTAAGAAGTAACAGAATTAGCATAACAATTTTCTAAAGGAGAGGAAATGGTTATAACAAGAGCCGTAGCAATAGGTTTGGAGAGATCTTGCCTGGGGTGTGCCTTCACTAAATTTAATCGATAGAGTCCTTCATGAATATGTCCTTGGAGCATAATTTTCCCCATAATATGATCCTTCACAAAACAAGGGTGTGCCTTCACTAAATTTAATCGATAGAGTCCTTCATGAATATGTCCTTGGAGCATAATTTTCCCCATAATATGATCCTTCACAAAACAAGAAGAAGGATGCAACTTAAAAAAGACATTATTATCTTTTGCAAATTGACTTACACTAAGGAGATCTTTGGTCATATGGGAATATGTAAAAGATTTTGATTGTTAAAGACATGAAATAGAGAAGAGAATTTATTATAGATGATGGAGTAGTAGTAAAAAAAGTTTGGCCGGTATGAAGGATATTCAAACTTGTTCCATTCCATACATGAATCCTACTACCACCTAAATACTCATTTCCAACGGTGAACTTATCAAATGAGTTTGTAATGTAATTAATTGAACCCAAATCTAGATACCAGCAGTTGTCCAAATTTTGGTTGGGTGTTACCATATCATAACTTGCATTTGTGAATGAGGAGTTGAGTTCATGGAATTGTTGGTAGACCATTTCGTTGTGTACAGTAACAATAGTGATGAGAATTATTCTTTATTCTCATTTAATAGGTTCTCATTTTCTATCATAAAATTGAAAAATTGAACCTGAGTGAATCAAACACGCAACCTTCTGATCTGGAGTTAGACGCGCTACCATTGCGCCATAGATCCTTTTTTCTTTAAAAAGTCTACATACGTTGTTTTGTTGTGTAACAATTGAATGGTAAGAAAAGTGGTGGAATTATATTTGGAGGTGGGTGAAACACATGTAGAAGAAAATAATTAAGAAGCTTGGAAGCTCAAGTTATTTCGAATTTGAAGTTTTCTCGAGATGAGCAATCAAGAATCACGTACTTCCATACAAAAGGATTCGATAGGTAGGAGCCACTAAATAGCTATCAAACACTACGTTGAGAATCTAGGGGTAGATTCTGGCATAATGGAGAGGCAGCTCGATTTACTCACGACTACTTTGATTCGGACCTAGCTCTGGCCAAGGTCATTATGAGTGTCGAGATATGATTCCTTGGACTTCTGGGCTAAGGTACTATTCTTCAGACTTTTCCAGACCTCTCTTTCTCTGCCATGTGTCAAGTCATTTTGTGCCTGCTTATTTGATTGGACATCAAACTCGTTGAGTGTTTCCAGCCTCTAGCATAGTGAGTATTGTCTACTCAAGGTAACGACTGCAAAGGTAATCACTCTAATCGTTATCGTTTCGGGTTGAAACCACTAATACGATTGGATTCAAGTGGCTATATGCTAAGATTGACCATATACTTGAGTTGTCACGTATCATTGTGCATTTTGGAAGGGGCTGTACTTTTATTTGGGCTAGTGGTTTATGAAGACAAAACTCTATGGAAGAATTCATCTCGCTCTCTAGTCTATTGAAACTATGCATGAAGATTTGACCCGATGACCTTTTTCAACTGCTACCTGTAGCCTGTCTTGATCACATTCTTTCCATTTACCTCCTCATCTGTCAGACACAGGAGCACCACTTCGTGCATACATAGTCGCGAGATAAGCTAGGTTGGAAAATAAAAGCTTCCCAACTTGTTTGCTTGGCACATCCATGAATCTTATAAAAAATTATCTCTACAATATTAATTGGCTGCATCCCTTGCCAAATACCAGCCACACGATCATCCTCCTTTTATAAATTGAAGAATCGCATGTGGTACGCATTACATAGTTTTTGATGAAGTAAAACAAGATAGTTGCATGGTTTAGCAGCATAGAAGGCTTGAAAGTATATGTCCCAACAGGAGTGATCTGCCATTGAGAGCTTTCTACTGCAACAATTTGCAGCACTGCTTCAAGCATTCTTCAAATAGATGGAAGAAATGTCCCTTGAGTTTTCTCTTCCATAGTAAGATAATCCTTAATTGATTATGAATTCTTTTATTTAATTTGTTTTCGTTTAAATCGGATTTTCTCAATGAGTCAGGAATTTCCAATTAGTTATGAATTTCTTATTAGAGATAATTCCTCTCGATGAGCCTTATTGGAAGATCAATCTTTTCCGTTCCCAATAGAGGAGCCTTATTGGAAAATCCATCTTCTCAGTTCCAACGAAAAGCTGTCTTCTCCAAAATTCAAGTTCTCTCCCTCTACCATGAGTAGTTAGGCTTTAATTATTCCAACTCAAGGGTGATTCAACTTCGATTGTAAGCTTGGGAGGCTCAAGTTAGATAGAGATTTCTTATTTTTCAAGTATTCTTTGTTTCTTGTTTTTATTATTTATGAATAGTTTATATGAATTTAATTGACACCTTAATTCATATTAATTGATCTATTGCTATCTATGAGTTTGTGATTCGTAATTGTCATGAATGATTGAAATAAGTAGCAAGGAGTTGGCTTATGTGTGTGTATGTATGACTTTTCCATGTTTACATAGCTTGTATAATAGACTCTACGAAAACAAATGGACAAAATTAATTAACTTGCAGCTATCTCAAATTAAATAATTTTGGTTTAGTCATTTTTATCATTCTTAATGTTATTATTTGATTAATATGAAACGCTATCGTACCCAGTTCATTAATTAATAAGATTTAATTTTATGCTTGGTCTAAATTAATTAAATTAGGAGAATTAAAACTTACCATGGTTGTTCCCAATGAGTAGACTAAGTTCTTGAATCAAAAAATCAATTTTTTGTAAAGCCTATGATCAAGATTACAATTAAATGAAAATCAAACATTTGGATTGGAAGTTTGGTAATATTGATTTGGTTTTCTTTTTGTCTATCTTTTTACATTTCAAAATTTAAATTCAAAATCCCTCATTTTTTAACTTTGAGAAATGAATTTCATTAGTTCCCTTAGGATTCGACCTGGTCTCACTATTTCTACAAGATAGATTTAGTAAGTAATTATTTTGGAGAGCCTCGAAAACCCTTACCAAAGATAGAGTTTGAGAGCTAAGAGCATTTTTTGTGTGAGGGATAACTAAGAGAAAGCATTATAAATGGCTTATAAACTGTTGGGAGATTCTTCTTAACATTTTAGTAGAAACTAGATGTAGCCTACATTGGGTAACCAGTATAAATCCGGCGTTTAATTTTCTTCTCCCTATATTTATTTATCATTCTTGTTACTTATAAGCTTTAGATTATTTGATTATCTAATATTTTAAGTTTTAAGTTCCAATTTGAAATTTGAATTCCGCATTAATTGGAACCAAAACCTGATTTGAGATTAGCTAATAAATATTGTTTGCATTTGTGATTAAAATAATTATTAGTTGGCTACATTTTTCACAACATTTCATATATAAATTTCTATAAATTATGTGTCCCAACACTATGCCTTCTTTCACCATGAAATGACATTTCTCCCAATTAAGCTTAAGCGTGTTTCCTCACATCTTTTAAAAATAGCCTCTAAATTATGCAAGCATATTGCTAAGCTTTCTCCAATTACTTAGAAGGCATCCATTAATAGTTTTGTTGTTCTTTCCACCATGTTTGTAAAAATAGCCATGATGCACCTTTGAAATAGTGTGGGAGCATTGAACGGTCCAAAAAGCATGCGTCTAAATGAAAAAGTTCCATACAAACAAGTGAATTTGGTATTCTCCTAATCCTTTGGGGTTATTGCTTTCTGATTATAACATTAATATCCATCAAGAAAACAATATATTTTTTGGCCCGCTTGTCTGTCCAACATTTGATCAAATAAAGGGCAATGGAACGTGATCGTTCTTATGTTTGCATCCAACATTGTGGTTTCTTCATAAGCCTCTGTTGTAGCAGCAATAACCCACGACTTTTAGGGTATTTTAGTACTTAATACATACTACTTTTTCCTAATTATTGTAAATAAGTGCCTATAACGAGTTCATTTGTGCTCCAAATTGCATATATTAAGTGTTGAAGCCCTATGATAGCATGATGTACCAAAATAATGGATTTGGTTGCAAATAACTCACAGAATTCTCAATCTTTGTTAGCTTTCTCAATTTTTGTTAGCTCTATTTAACCACGTGAGTCAAGGTATGGTTGGGCGAAAGTACTTTCCAAGTCAATGCACCTTGGATTTTGCACCAAAATCAACCGAGTTTTCAACGAGGGTAGTCATTGATGCTTCTCTGCTAATGGAGCATTGCAGGCGAAGGAGTATGCTAAAACATTTTATCAAATAATCATCAATGGTTGAATCTGGGGGCTACTCGATAAAGGCATCTAAATGACTAGGAGATGTTGATGCATTCTCAACGATAAATTCCAATAATTAAAACTTGATGGAAGTATGTCACAGCAAGCTGCTGTTGGAGCATCCTCTCTAAAAGAAAATGTGAGTAATATTTTGGGCATATCTTGTTATTACTGTGAGGGAGAGCACCGTTTAAACAAATGGCCTAGAAATCCGTCTTCAATATGCTATTTGAGGAATCCACAGAACAATCAGAATAATCCCTACTCTAATACGTTTAACCTAAGCTGGAGAAATCATCATATCTTCAGTTGTGGTGGAAATAAAGGTGGCCATAACAATGGAGCATCCGATGCTCCAACAAATCAATAAGAAGGAAATTGCCTACCTTGATTTTCATAATAGAGTCAACCTATAGCTTAGAAATAGTCAGAAGGAGCGTCAAACTCTTTGGAGAACTTCATCAAGCAGTATGTGGCGAAGAACGATGCGACTGATCGGAGTTCGACTGCATCTTTACGTAACCTTGAGATTTCTCTATTTATTTTAAAATTAAATTGTTTAATTTGGCTCTTAATAATAAATTTCATCTATTGTTAAATTAATGCAGGATCAGTCAATTGGATCATGGAAGACCAATTAGATAATTGATTCATGTTTATGTCAAATTAGATAGGAAATGACTCATTGGGTTTCGAAACACAATGGGATGTGACTTGGCTTATGGTCGCGCGTGGAAGAGTCCATGAACCCTAACTGGCCATGAGTCGAGTCCAACAAAATAATTAAGGAAGGAATTTTGAAGGAATTATTATATTTATACCATGGAAATAAAAAATAGAAAGTATCATAATTTAAAAAACTGCCCGATGAACTTTGGAGGATGGTTGACTCTCGCAATTCGAAAATTCAAGATTTAGCTTGATGTCTTTTCATTGAGTCCTTCTAAATTGCATTGATTTATCCTAAAGATTTAATTTCAATTGGAATTTAAGTAATTTTCCATTTTTACCTCGACATCTATGTTTAGACTCATGGTAGGTGGGACAATTTTATTTTTGTAAACCACTTCAGCCAATCTTCCTATGTTACGATGTCAGAAAAATAAAAGTAAAATAAATCTTCCTTATGTTAGGTTTTTTAAATTTTCCACCCCATAAAATCTTTCTATGTCTTTTAAAATTTCTTCAAACCAGCCGTCAAATTTTTCTATATATATAATTAATTAACTAATTCTAGATAATATAAGTTTTTTTTTCCGGAGGGAAATGGGGCAAAAATGCCCCTAAACTACACAGGAACAATAAAACAGGTCATGGAAACCCCTCATATGTAAGCCAACAATAGGTGACTAACGCCACTAGGAGGATCTTCTAGCTTATGTAGGCCAATTGGAAGAAGATTACAAGCTTGATTTGCTAACGAATCAGCACATAAATTTGCTTCCTGATAGACATGTTTTAGTGAAACATCCCAATTCTGATCCATCATCTAAATAATTTTCATTATTAGCGGCCATAACAATAATGAAGATTCTGCAAGCTACTTCCGAGTGAGCTTCCACTACTAGCTTCATGTAACCTAATTTCCAAGCCAATTCCAAGTTGGTTAAGATCCCCCATAATTCGGCTATTATTGCTATTGTATGTTCAAGACTTTGCTGGAAGCCTTTAACACGGCTTCCATCTGATCTCCTTATAACCCCCGTTCTACTCTTCCTGGGTTTCTGTTGGAACTTTCTCTACGTTCAAAATATAATAGACACGTGCAAGCGTACACGGTCACAAGTAATACTTGGGCGTAATCCAAGGTCGAATCCTCAGGGACTTGTACTTTTCAAAACAGGTTTTAAAGAAGTGAATGGCTCAAAATGAAATTGTGGTTAGGAATAAACAGTGATGAAATGTTGTTGTCTGGTATTTTAAATATGAAGCAATTTAATAAAACTCAACCTCTTTGTTTTCTACCTTAGTTTTGATGTATTACTAGATTTCAAAATATCAATTTCACTTTTTAAGCTAGCAATCTTATCCTTTAATTCCAAAGAAAATTCAATTTTCTCTATCTTATTTCTCAAATCATTTAATTCAACTTTTAATTCACATGCTAAAGATTTGAGATCCTTATTATCTTTTTGAAGAAATTTAATCCTATCATTCAATGCAACATTCTCATCACAAAAATTATCAACATTTTCATGCAACAACATATCATTAGCTCTACTTTTCAAACAAACATTTTCATCTATCAAATTTTCTATAGACACTGTCTTATACTTCTTTGATAGTTTCACATATTTAGAGCTAACTTTTTCTAAATCACATTGCATGCTTTCAAATGCCTCACATAATTCATCATAAGTTGGGGCTTATGAATTACCTCATCGTCATCGCCTTCAAGATCGCTCCCATTGTCCGAATGAGCCATCAAACACAAGGAGGATCCATCACATTTTCTTTTTCCACTTCATGGAATTTTTCTTGATTCTGAGAATTATAATTCTCCTTCGCATCAAATAAATTATTAGTAGTACAAGGAGAATTTTCAACACTATACATATTATCAAGAAAATTCCAAATATTATATGCATATGTAAAGAAAGTAGGTTTATCATATGATATTTATGACTTGAGTATTAAAAGAAATCATTTCATCACTTAATTTTGTTTTTGATAAATCATTCTCACAAACATACAAAATATCGAAATCAATAGCAAGCAAAAAAATTTTCGTTCTATGTCTCCAATTATCATACTTTCTACTATCAAAGAAAGGAGGTTTATCAATACACTGACTTTGAAGAAAATCTAAAGTTGTCATAGCTCTAGCAACGAGTGAAACCTCGCTCTGATACCAATTGTTGGATCGGTATGACAACCCTATGGGGGGAGGGGGGTAAATAGGGTTTAATTAAACTTTTTGAACTTTTTACTACGGTGGACTCAATTTAAATAAATAAGTAAGCTTTTTATAAACAAATGATTTTAATACAAAATTAAACAACAAATTAGAAATACAAACACCCTAAGTAATTTCACCATCCAAATAATTTAAATATAAATATTGACCATAAACATGAATAACAAATTCGAACAATTAATTTAGAACAATTTGTAGTAAAGAAAATTAATTACAAAAATTAAATAGAGAGAGTTAGACAAAATGACATCCGAAATTTATAGTGGTTCGGCAACAATCGACCTACTCCACTTCCCAAGATCCTCTTGGGTGTTCAATTGAAAAACTTGACTCTTTCCACGACTTAGAGTCCAACCAGTACAATGTTCTTTTTCTAGGAGCAAAAACAAAGCCGATCCTTTCCACGGTTTAGGATCAAACCGTTTTAACTCTCTTTTTCGAACTCAAAAGCAACCCTTACAAAGGATATGAAATTTGAATACAATCTCACAAACTCTCTAAAAATAGTAGATATACAAATTTAACTCACAAATTTTGTAAGAAAAATTATTATAAAATAAAACCCTTAAATGGCTAGGAGAAACAAAATTGGAAGCACAAAGTTCTCTCTTAAAATAAATCTCTCTCAATAAATTTAAAGAAACAATGAAGCTTTAGAGAGAATAAGAACAATGGAATAATTAGAGAGAAAATTGGGAGAGAAAGGTATAAAAATTTAGGTAAAGAAGGATGTTTAAATATAGGGAAAAGAGGTTTGAAATTAGTTTGAAACCAAAATGGATTTGAACCATTGGATTTAAGATAAGTAAGAAATGAATGGATGAGATTTAATTGAATATAGTAATAATATTTATATATAATAAAAAAAAACTTTCAACCGCTACTTTCCATTTCTTGTTTTTTTTCTTTTTTTTTTTTAAACGGACACATGTCAGCATTTAATGCTTGACTTTTTTTTTTAAAGTTATTAAAGGTAACTTTGTCCCTTTTTTTCAATTTATTTATTTCTTCGTTTGAGGTCCAATTTTGGTGATTCAAAAGAAGTTGGAATCCTTATTTCGATGCTTGAGCCTTGGCGATGCATCTTCTGATCACTTTATCTTGGTCAATCCTATAGAGATATGGGTTATCCCATAAATAAAACTTACTCTCATACAAAAACCTTTTCAGTTGTTGCTTGTTCATGCTTGCTGGCAGAATTCCACTAGCAATATAGTTGGCTAGATCTGCAAACCATGGTTCCTCATCTTCATTCCGAACTCCAATAGCCAACACTTGCTCATCTGGGAAGGTTCCTCTAATTTCAATCTGATTCTCGGGGCATTCCAGAGTAGGCAGCCTGGACAAGTGGTCAACAACCAAATTTTCTGTCCCTTTCTTGTCCTTGATCTCTTAATCGAATTCTTGCAGTAGTAAAATCCAACGAATCAGTCTTGGTTTAGCATCCTTCTGTGTCAGTAAATATTTCAGAGCTGCATGGTCCCTGTAAACAATCACCTTTGACCCGACTAGATATGATCTGAATTTTTCAAACGCAAACACCACTGCGAATAGTTCTTTCTCCGTGGTGGTGTAGTTAATGTGTGCCTCGATCAAAGTTTAGCTGGCAGAGTAAATCGGGTGCAACAGCTTCCCTCTGCATTGAGCAAGAACTGCTCCTACAGCATAGTCGCTGACATCGCACATTAATTTGAAAGGCTGGTTCCAATCTGAAGCTGTCATTATCGGAGCATGGGTGAGAGCATACTTCAATGTATCAAACGCCTGCAAACAGTCAGATGTGAAGTTAAATTCTTTATCAATCTCAAGCAAAGAACAAAGATGTTTACAGATTTTCGAAAAATTCCTTTATGAATCTGCAATAGAAAACGGCTTGTCCCAAGAAACTGCGGATGCCCTTGACATTCACAGGTGGGGGCAATTTCTTTATTGCTTCAATCTTTGCTTTGTCCACTTCTATGCCCTTTTTGGAGACTCTGTGCCCTAGCACAATTCCTTCTTGCACCATGAAGTGACACTTCTCCCAATTGAGGACTAAGCTTGTTTCTTCACATCTTTGCAACACCCTCTTCAAATTATCCAAAAATTCTACAAATGATTTTCCAAAGACTGAAAAATCATCCATAAACACCTCAACGACTGATTCAACAAGGTCAGAAAAGATGGTCATCATGCATCTCTGCAATGTTGTTGGGGCATTATAAAGCCCAAATGGCATTCGCCTAAAAGCGAATGTTCCATAGGGACAAGTAAAAGTCGTTTTCTGCTGATGTTGAGGAGTTATTGTAATCTGAGTATAGCTGCTGTAACCATCTAAAAAACAGTAATACTCCTGACCTGCCAACCTGTCCAACATTTAGTCGATGAAGGGGAGAGGAAAGTGGTCTTTCTTTGTGGCTTTGTTCAGCTTGCTGTAATCCATACATATACGCCATCCAGACACTGTCGTCATGGGTATCAACTCACTCTTTGCGTTTTCCACTACAGTCATACCTCATTTCTTGGGCACACACTACACTGGACTTACCCACTCGCTATCTGAGATCGGATATATGATCCCTGTATCCAGCCATTTGATAATTTCTTTCTTTACCACCTCCTTCATAGTTGGGTTTAGTCTACACTGGGGCTCTATAGAGTTATTGCAACCCTCCTCTAGCACTATCTTATGCATGCAGAAACTCGGGCTTATCCCCTTGATATCTGCAATAGTCCTCCAATTGCTCTCTGATGTATCTTGAGTACATTCAACAGCATCTCCTCCTTTTCTAAGGGTAAGTCCGCTGCTATGATGATTGGCAGTGTCTCTCATAAACCCAGGTAAGCATATTTCAGATGCTGCAGCAATGCTTTAAGCTTCAGCACTGGCGGGTCCTCAATAGATGGCTTGGGTAATCTAAGCTCTGGGTTTGTGAGGTCTAGGGATTCATATATTTTCTTCACAAATCCTTTGTTCGTGTTCAAGCATTCTGATTTGACATCTTTTAGCTCCTCTTCAAACCCGTCGGCCACACTTTCGGTGCCAACTGCTTCTAGACGTTCCAGCATGACTTCTGTTTCCAGCTCCTCAATTAACGCTTCATCCAAGATCTTTAATACTAAGCACTCTTTAGATTCAGCAGGAAATTTCATTGAGTCATGCACCGAAAATTTCACTTCTTGATCTTGTACACGCATTGTGAGTTCGCCCTTGTGGACATCTACTAAAGCTCTCCCAATTGCGAGGAATGGTTTTCCAAGAATAATAGGGACCTCATTATCTGCATCATAATAAAAAATAATGAAGTCAGTAGGGAAAATAAATTTATCTACTTGTACCAACACGTCTTCAATTTTTCCCTCTGGATGCGTAATGGATCGATCTGTCAGCTGCAATGTCACTGTGGGCCTTGCTTCCCCAATGCCCAACTTGTTGTAAATTGATAATGGCATAAGATTGATGCTAGCGCCCAGATCACATAAGGCAAGCCCTATCTGTTGTCCCCCAATTGAAACTGGTATAGTGAAACTCCCAGGATCTTTCATCTTTGCAGGAATTTTGCTCGTGAGTATAGTGATACAAGCCTTAGTCATTGCTACTGTTTCATACTCTCCCAACGTTCTTTTCTTTGTGAGTATTTCTTTCAAGAACCTCACATAATTCGACATTTGCTCTAGAGCTTCCACCAACGGTATGTTCACGTGCAGTTGCTTCAAGACATCTAAAAACTTCTTGAATTAAACATTTTGCTCCTTTTTCTGCAACCGTTCAGGATATGGTGGCGCTGGCCTAGATTCTGCTGGAGCATTTACATGCTCTGCCTGTTTTCTTTTCTCGGGCACTATATTCTACGTAGACCCTATCTCGGGCACTATATGTACACTGCCGTTTTAAGAGCTTCATTCCACAACAAAACAAGAAGTTTGGAGCCAGCAAGCATACTTCACACCATGTCCAATAATGTTCGGTTCCTTCTCTCTGCTACACCATTTTGACTCGGAGAGCCAGGCATAGTATATTGGGCAACAATCCCGTGCTCTGCAAGGAACTTCACAAACTGGCCATGTGCTTGTCCAGTCTCAATATACCTACCATAGTATTCACCACCTCTATCTGATTTCACGATCTTAATTTGTTTACCAGTTTGTAACTCTACTTCTGCCTTAACTAACTTGAAAGCATCTGAGGCTTCACTTTTATGATCAAGCATGTAGAGATACATGTATCGTGAGTAGTCATCTATAAAGGAGATGAAATACTTCTGACAATGTGTGTCCATGTCAGGACAACAGATATCCGTATGTATGATTTCCAAAATGGTAGAACTCCTTTTGGCACCCTTTTTTTACATATTGGTATGCTTGTCCTTTATGCAGCCCACAAAAATCAGTAAAATCTAGAGCACCAAGTACTCCATCATTTACCAATCTCTTAATTCGCTGAACGGAGATATGTCCCAATCTCCGATGCCATAACATAGAGGAATCTTCATTAATACATCTTTTAGTTCCAAAATTCATTTTAACATGCATAGCAGTATAAGTGGCATCATTTTGCATATTGATTTGAAAAAGATCATCAAACTCTGTACCATTCCCAATAAGTTTAGATTTATAAAATACACTCAAACCATTGTTTGAAAAATCAAAAGAAAATCGAAGTGGTACAAGTTTAGAAACTGAACTTAAATTTCTTGAAAAGCAAGGTATATAAAAGGTCCTTTCCAAACACAAAATAAAGTCACTGCTAAGAACTAAATTACACATCCCAACGCCTTCCACATGCGAGCTCATCTTTTTTACAGGAGAGATGTTATGCTCACTTCCTGGCTTCCTTAGGTTTGTAATACCCTGTAAGGAATTCGAAATGTGGATTGTAGAACCAGAATCAACCCACCATGTATTATGATAACTTCAACCATATTGGATTCAAAACAAACAAAAGAGATTTCATAACCTTTCTTTTTAAGCCATTGCTGAAACTTCGGACAGTCCTTCTTCATGTGTACCTTGTTCTTATAGAAGAAACACTGAGACTCTTCCTTCTTGATGTCAGCCTTATATGCATGCCTACCTCAACCTAACATATAAACCAACGAACAACTTAATTTAACATACTTGTGCTTGCTAGCATAAACTTACATATCTAAATCCTTAATTTGGCGTCATGCTATGCAGAAATACCCCATACCATAACCGTCAATTCTGCATGTAATATTTATAAGGTAATTATCCCCCATAAATACCATTAACATGAACTAATTTTGTTTCCTAGGGCCCAGCCTTTAGCAGAAACCATATATGTCATATCATACGTCTAGCTGCATAACCTAACTGCTTAATTTGGGTATTTCATGCATAACATTAATCGCACCCATTCACTTCATAAGAGAAACAAACTCTCACCAGAGTCCTACTACGTGCTTTTTAAGCCATGACCCATGCATTATTCATCTCACAAATACAATTCAGCATGCTTCCACCAGATAAACAACATTCTAACAATGAAACAATATGTTAATCATGGTTTCACAACATATCAATATCGCAACATCATCGCGACGCGGAGCGACCGACTTCATCTCCTGACGGGTCTCTTTCGAGATTAGGGTTTGGAGTTGCCACCAATCATCTACAAGGTGTGATTGGTCACCTATTTAAAAAAGCTTGGTCTATGAAAACAGAATTTTGGCTCGGAAGTCGGTTGAGCGTAGGGAAGGTGTGAAATAATTACTTAAAAAAATAATAATAAAATTTAAATTGAGGCCTGCAACGACTCAAACTTGAGCCATTATTGTTAATACCCAAGTGCCTTGCCAATGTGCCAACACCTTAGAATGCAACTTAAAATTAATACAAACTTTTTACTTTTGAATTTTGTTTAAAAAAATAAACGAAAATCCTTTATTTAAAAAGAAAAAAAAAACTTTGATTTAAAATGATTATTTAGTAAACAATGATAAAAAACTAAAATGAAATAAAGTAAAAAACAAAATCATTTTGAGGTAACGTGAACATTTGAACATGTGACATGGGTATCAATACCTAATGCTTTTGCCACTATGTCATACGTTAAGATATAAACTAAAGGGTATTTTAAAACAACAAACTTTATCTTCGAAATTTGTATTTAAAAAAAATATTAACGAAAATAAAAAAAACTTTTTATTTTAGGGATTTGAAATTTGTTTAAAAAAAAAAGAATCTAGTATTTAAAATCACATTTATTTGAAAAAAAAAAGAAATCTTATTCATTTTTTTTAGATTCAAAAATTAAAAATGGTTTTCTTTTAAATCTTTTATTTGCTTTCAAACTTACTTAACACTTGAATTACAAGATTTTTTTTTTTTTTTGAAAAACTTAGTTTATTTTACTTATTTAAAATAAACTAAATAAACTTTTTATTAATATCTAAAATAAATAAACTTTAATATTGATTCCATTTTTTCTAAAAACCTATGTTTCTTTTTACCTAAAAAAAACTTTTAAAACTCAAATTGATTTTCTAAGTTTAATTAAAAACTCTCATTAACTGATTTCCTTTTTTTAAACAAGCATTTAAGATTCTTTTAAACTTCATCTCATTTGGGAAAACTTAAATAACCACATTTAAGATTTTCCATTTTTAAAAAGTCAAGGAAAAGATTGGTTTTTTCAATCAAAACATTTTTTTATTT
>NW_019104783.1:50569-68248 GCF_001995035.1 Momordica charantia
CTTGGCTTGACCCAGGTTCGACCACGATCTTTGATCAGGTTCGATTTAACCAACCAAAAACTAAAAGGCAACAGACCTGGCTTGACACAGGCTTCGACCACGATCTTTGATCGGGTTCGATTTAACCAACAGAAAACTAAACAAGTTTGCTTGAGCAAGAATGAACCGTCATGAAATTCTCTACCACAGGGCTTTGAGACTTCTTCAATAAAAATGCATGAAATGATGCATGAAATGTGAGTTTGACGCATGATGATAACAGGAAAATTTTTCTTGGATGCCAAAATAGAGTGAAATCACTTGCTTTTATAAAAACTTGGGATTGTTCAGATAGCCCGATCACCGCATTTCGCCTTCCTTCAAAAATCCTTTTAACTGGATCGAGAGTACCCAGAACAAATGGGACGACGACTTTGCCCCTGATAACTTTGTAATGTCATATTTGCCCCAATCTTCCAGAGAACGATATCCCTATTTTTAGGCTTCCTGTGCCCTTTTGATTTCGAGTAACACATAGCCTTGGAGACGTGAATATAAAAGCTACCGTCCTTCGTATATAGAAAGAGACGAATGGAGACAAGACTTTATAAATGAGATTTACAATTATGACAAGGGACACACGTCTCAAAGATGTGGTACACAAAACTATAATCGAGAATAGATACACAAAACTGCCTTTCAAGCATAATATTGAGATCAAAGTGAAATTTTTCGAAATAAATTAGAAACTATGCATAATATTTTCGAACATGATCTGAGTTGACTGGATTTAAAAATTCACTGTCATCCATGTTGGCCAGAACTAGTTCTCCTCCGGAGAAAGCCTTTTACACCACAAAGGGTCATTCATAATTCGGGGTTCATTTGCCTCAATGATCTTTCTGTAATGGGAGAATTATTTCTGGAACTAAATCTCCCTCTCTAAACCTTCTTGGGCGCACCTTCTTGTCATAGGCTTTCATCATTCTTCTTTGATAAAGTTGTCCTCTGCATAATGCCGTCAACCTCTTTTCTTCTACAAAATTTAGCTGCTCATAACGCCTTTGGACCCACTAAGCCTCTTGTAACTTAGCTTCCATGATAACTCTCAATGATGAAATTTCTACTTCAACAGGGACAACAGCTTCCATACCATAAACTAATAAAAATGGCGTTGCCCTAGTTATAGTACGGACTGATGTACGGTAACCATGTAAGGCAAATGAAAGTATTTCGTGTCAGCCTCTGTAAGTTATAGTCATCTTTTCAATTATTATTTTTATGTTTTTGTTGGCGGCTTCCACTGCACCATTCATCTTAGGTTAATAAGGGGTTGAGTTGAGATGCTTGATCTTAAACTGCTCACAGAGCTCACTCATCAATTTGTTGTTCAAATTCCTTGCATTATCGGAAATTATGCTTTCAGGAAGACCATAACCACAAATAATTTATTTCTTGATGAATTTGACTACAACTCCTTTTGTCACATCTCGGTAAGAAGCTGCTTCTACCCACTTAGTAAAATAATCTATAGCTACCAAAATGAATCGGTGCCCATTTGATGCTTTAGGTTCGACAGGTCCTATCACATCCATGCCTTACATAGAGAAAGTCCAAGGAGCTGTCAAAGTATGCAAATGAGCAGCAGGAGCATCAGTCTTGTCCGAGTAAATTTGACATTTGTGACATTTTCTTGCATATTTAATATAATCTGTCTCTATAGTCAGCCAGTAATAGCCAGCTCTTAAAATTTATCTAGCCATCATGTGTCCATTTGCATGAGTGCCACAAACTCTTTCATGAATTTCCTCCACAATCCTATTGGCCCCTCTTCCTTCGACGCAGCTTAGGAGAATCATGTCATGGTTTCTCTTGTACAGTATCTCTCCATTTAAGAAAAACTTCATTGCCAACTTGCGGAGGGACCGCTTATCATTTTCTGAAGAATTTGGTGGATATTCTTTACTCTTGATATATTGCTTGATGTCATGAAACGAGGGGTTACCGTCGGATTCTTCCTCAATGCTCATACAAGAAGCTGGGACATCTTTCCTCCCAACTTTAATTGGATGGACATCCTCATTGAGTTCTAAATTGAACATATCTGCTAATGTGGCCAATGCATCTGCTACTTGATTATTTTCTCTTGGCAAATAATCAAATGAGATTTCCTCAAATTCTTGTGACAATTCTGTTATGAGTTGTTTGTAAGGCAACAACTTAGCGTCTCTTATTTCCCATTATCCTCTTAGTTGATGAATTACTAGCATAGAATCCCCAAAAACTTTAAGTTTCTTAACCTTCATATGAATAGCAGCTTGGACGCCTGTCGAGCATGCTTCATACTTGACCATATTACGTGTGCAGTCAAAACATAATCTAGTGGTAAAAGGGTATAGTTCCCTTTGGGTGATATCAAAATAGCCCCTATCTCATGACCTAACCCGTTAGAGGCACCATCAAACATTATGGTACAAGTTTATGGGTTTAAACTTTCCTCACTTGCGATTATGGTGGAGATATACTCATCAGGAAAATCGAACTTCACCAGTACTAGTCATTTAGGTAGTTGAGCTAGGTAGTCGATCAAAGCACTCCCCTTAATGGCCTTTTGGGTCACATAGACAATATCATATTCGGACAAGAGAACTTGCCACATTGCAATTCGACCCGAGAGAGACGGCTTTTCAAAAATGTACTTTATGAGGTCCATCTTTGAAATGATCCATGTGGTATAATACAACATGTATTGTCTTAGACGTCGGGCAGCCCAAGCTATAACACAACATGTTTTTTCTACTTGAGAGTATCTAGCCTCGCAATCGGTGAATTTCTTACTTAAATAATATATAGCCCGTTCTTTCCTGCCTGAATCGTCATACTGCCCCAGTACACATCCCATTGAGTTTTCAGTCACTATGAGATATAAAATAAGGGGCCGTCCTGAAGTTTGTGGCACAAGAACTGGAGGGTCTTGCAAATACTGCTTAATCTTATCAAATGCTGATTGACAATCTTCACTCCATACCCCATCGTTGTTCTTACGGAGTAATTTAAAGATGTGTTCGCAAGTTTTTGTTATGTAAAATATGAACCTTGCTATGTAGTTGAGTCGTCCTGGAAATTCTCTAACTTCTTTCTGCGTCTGTGGAGGCGGCATCTCTAAGATTGCTTTGACTTTATCCGGGTCAACTTTAATGCCTTCTTGCCTTACTACAAAACCTAGGAGTTTTCCAGTGGTTGCCCCAAATATGCTTTTGTTGGGATTGAGTTTCAATTTGAACTTCCTGAATCGATCAAACAACTTCCTTAAAATAGTTGTGTGCTTCTCGCCCTGTTTTGACCTGGCAATCATATCATCCACGTAAACTTCAATTTTTTTGTGCAACAAGTCATGAAATAGAGTAACCATAGCACGCTGGTAGGTTGCCCCAGCATTTTTTAGCCCAAATAGCATAACTTTGTAGCAGAAAGTTTCCCATAGTGTAATGAATGTGGTTTTTCACGATCCTCAGGTGCCATCTTGATTTGATTCTATCCTAAGAACCCATCCATAAAGGAGAAGATTTAAAATCCAGCATTATTATCAACCAACACATCGATATGAGGAAGCGGGAAGTTGTCTTTTAGGCTTGTACGATTCAAGTCTCTGTAATCTATACGCATTCTTACTTGTCCATTTTTCTTTGGTACAGAGACAATGTTTGCCACCCACTAAGAGTAATTAGATACTGTAAGGAATCATGCATCAATTTGCTTCCTTACTTCATCTTTTATCTTGACCAACATATCCAACCTCATTTTCCGTAACTTCTGGCTCACCGACTTGAACTCTGGGTTGATCGGCAATTTGTGCACTATGATGTATGTATCTAAACTAGACATATTTTGATAGGACCAAGCAAAAACATCAGCATACTCATGAAGTAACTCTATCAACTTTTTGTGACTTTCTGAAGACATATTAATGCCTATTTTAACCTCTTTGGCTTCGACTTGTGATCCCAAGTTAATTGTCTTAGTTAATTCTTCATGGGGTCCGAACATCTTTTATTATTCTTCTAGCATTCTCAATAACTCGGTAGAGAGCTCGTCATCTATTTCCTCATCAGACTCGATATTGTATATAGGTGTATCGAGCTCGCATTTCGAATCATTATCGCATTCAATCTCAGTATTACTGCTTAAGACATAATAAAGGAGAAAAGAAAAGAAAATGAAACAAATGAATAAATTGGCCCAGAGAATAGTAAAGCAAATAAACAAAGTGAATGAACTCAAACGTTATTGATATGGAAGAATTATAAACAAATAATAGGTCTGGATAGACTGTAAAAATAATAGAAAATTAATTTAATTAATTAAGAAAATGAGGGGAAGGAAAAAAATGGACAATTACTTTGATTTATTATTTACAAAAGACGGTAGCTCTAACACGCTCCAATTGCTTAGCTCTAAACCGTCTGGGCACGGGTAGACAAAAGGTCCAGCTTGATCTCTTTCTTTTGTCACTACTGCCACTACAGAGCTCTCATCGTGCACCTGATAGATTATGCCGGCACTTCTGAAAGAGTGGCTGAGAGGTGGAACAGTCCTCCTAGGGTAATCATGCTCCTCATTCTCAAATATTGAGATCTGTTTTGCTTTTTCAAGACTCTGCACTCTAATGATGTTGCCTCTACTTGGTTTATACCCCAACCTGAACTTCTTTGTATTCTTAGCCATCCTCAGCAGCTTGTCTAAACTCTCATTGTCTCATTTAAAGGCAGCCCCTAAAAGTCATGGCTTAGGTCTTCCAAACTTCCCATGTAAAGTTGTAGCATTTGCAATCTCGAATGATTGGAATGAAGACTCAAAAGCTTCTTCTACTGCTTCAATATATGGCATCGAAGCAAGCCTTGAGACTAGAATGTCTTACTGTCTCGATATGATCACCAAACCGCAAACTTAATTTTCTAATGTAAAGTGGATGGAACTGCTCCCACCAAACGTATCCACGGTCGCCCCAGTAACAAACTATAAGCTGATGTGATGTCCATAACCTAAATGTTGTGTCAAAGGTGCAAGGACCTATCTGGATCGGGATCTCAATATCCCCAACAACAGCGCTGCGAGCTCCATTGAAAGCTCTTACTATCATAGTACTAGGCCTCATGTGAGACATATCGACCGGTAACTTCTCTACAGGATCTCAGCATTATGTTTAAAGAATATCCAGTGTCAACAAGGACTTTTGCTACTAGGAAGTTTTTACACTTAATTGAGATGTAGAGAGCCTTGGTATGTCCTGTACCCTCTGGTGGTATCTCATCATCTGTAAAAGTGATGGAGCTAGATGTCGTTATGTTCCCAACAACGTTGCTCAAATTGTCCACTGTGATGTCTTGTGAAACGAAAGCCTGCTTCAAGACCTCCAACAGTGTATTCTGATGCGCTTCAGAGGATAACAGCAAAGACAATATTAAGATCTTTGCTGGTGTCCGACCTAATTGTTCAATAACTTTGTATTCACTTTGCTTCACTAGCTTTAGGAACTGTTGAGTCTCTTCCTCGGACACGGGTTGTTTAGGACTTACATCCTTTACAACAATTGCCTATACTAGTTCATCATGGACATCCTCGTGGAGTTTGGCCTTCCCTTTCTTATCCTCTTCCACTTTCTCCTTCTTCTTCTTACTTGTTTTCTCTTTATTCTTTTCACTAGTAGGTTCATTCACGCGCTTTAGCAGGTTATCCGGTGTATAACATCTCCTAGTTCATGTCAAACCTCTTAACCTGGTGATATTGTCAATTGAGAGTGAAGGAGATGAGACCTCTTGCCCGATAGTTACTTTGCACTCATATCTCCAAGGTACTGCTTTAGAACTTTTATACTCGAATGGAGCTGAGACAGTGATAGTGATCGGCTTCCGATTGCTGCTGGGTGCATCAGGCTTTTCACGGTCAAAAATGGTGAGAGGTTTTGGCTTAAGAGAGGTATTTGAGCTTTCAGCAGCTAAGACATCCTCCACAATATTTATCCCTTTCTTCTGGTGAGAATTTGCAACAGTAAGGACTTTTGAGTCTAACAACTCTTGAACTTTCATCTGAAAATTGTTGCATTGCTCTAGGGGGTGACCTTTTGCCCTAGCGTGGAACGGACACGTCAGACTTTCATCATACCCTTTATACTTGAGGTTTGGGCATAGCTATTCCACTGGTACATATCCACTCCCCAAGAGAATTTCAAATAGTTCCTCCATAGGGGTTGTAATTTCTGTAGTCTTACTCTTTGACTCGATCCCTCGGTATTCAACTGCATTTATTTGGATATTCTAATGATTCGGCAGCGGATTCTTACTTACATCAGGCCCATTTTATTTTTTAAAGTTCAACCAACCTACCTTGATCAAAGCTTGAACTCTGTATTTTAACGCAGTGTAGTTCTCTGTTGAATGCCCTACGGCTCCTGCGTGATAGTCACAACAGGAATTTGCATCATACCATATTGGGTATGGAGGCTGGATTGGATCTGCAGGTACAGGTGCCAGCTGATAATTCTGAAATAACTAAGGTAGAGGCTCAGTATTATGAAGTGAACAACGATCTACAGGTACAACCCGCAAGCCCTATGGCTCGCATGTCTCCACACGAACGACATGGATCGAGTCGTCTGTAACCTTTACAGAGTGGGCCGTATCCATACTGTTGCCAGGATAAGGTACCCAGCCTTATCCATATACTATAGACCCTTTAGGTTATTCGCGGGACATTATCCACTTGTATATCAGGGTATATCAAATATATACCTCGTATATCAGGGGTATGTCAAATATATACCCTATATATCAAATAAATACCCAGTACATATACTGTCCCGGTTACACTAAAATAACCTCAGATGTTTAGTTTATTAGATTTTGGATAATGCAATGCTATGAATTCAACAACAAATTTATTGAATAAAACTTTATTGAATATACATTTGTTTTTACACAAAATACAAACTACGAGTTTAGGGCAACACACCCAACAAGTATAAGTCATGGGGATTGAGTAGAATTGAGTCTGTTTACGTGCCTTTCTATTAGTCTGCTGCCCTTGAGTATAGAATGTATTATGCTGCTGACCCCTAGGTTGGAAATTTTGACTGGCCGGGGGTCGAAAATTTTGAGAGGCATAAGGGGAGTAATGTGAAGTTGCATTATTCACAAATGGTTGATTATACCCGTATGGCATTGGGTAATAATACAGAGCGTACCGTGGTGTCCGACCGTACGGTTGTTGTTTCTAAGAATGTCGGTTTGTTCCTACCATTTGCATCTCACCGTCCTTTTTCGAATAACTTGCCTTTTTCGTGGCTGATGTCTCACTAGCTATACCAGTTAATCGACCATGCTTGACCTCATACTCAATTCTTTCTCCGATGGTCATAGTATCTGAGAAATTTGTGGATACGCTTCGAATCATCCGATCATAGAAGGGCTATTTTAAGGTGTTGATGAACATGGAAGAAAGCTCTTTATCATTTAAAGGAGGTTGGACTTGAGCTGCTGTATCCCTCAACCTTTGAGCGTATTCTTTAAAGCTTTTATGTGCTATTCTTTTCCATTCTCTGCAAATGCAAACGGTCTGGAGCCATGTCTATGTTATGCTTATATTGCTTTAGGAAGGAGTCAGCCAGATTCTTCCACGAACTGACATGAGAGCTATCTAATTGCATATAACAACGAGAAGTTGGACCAGATAGACTATCCTTAAAGCAGTGTATCAACAGTTTGTCGTTTTGGACGTATGCTGCCATCTTCCTACAGTACATTATACGATGATTCTTAGGACAAGAAGAACCATCGTACTTCTCAAACTCTGGCACCTTGAATTTTGGAGGGATGACTAATCCAGAAACCAAGCACAATTGTGAGGCATCGATGTTGCAAAAAAGTCCGTCCCCTCTACTGCTCTTAATCTTTCCTCCAGAACTTCGACCTTCTCGTTAATGGGGGTACTTTGTCCAACTGGGTTTGTCTTGGCTGGCAGATCACCTAGATTAAGGACTGTAGGGGATGACATCATTTGCTCGGGCTCTCGAAAAATGATGTTGGTTGAGATTTGCTGAGCTCCCTTAACAAAGGGATGCGGATACTGACCACCTGGGACATCATACAGAGGGTTGTACGTTGTATATTGGGGCATGAAACCCTCTGCCACTGGCCTAAGAGGTGGACCGTACCCAGGTAGATAAGGCAGGATTTCTTGCGGCTCATGGACAGGGTTGCTAGATGTAGCAGGATCCATAGCCACTTTGCCTTTTTCCAACGCGAGGAGAATGACAACTAACTTTTCGCGCAACTCCTCAATATCTTTCCTTGTTTTCTCCTGATTAGTTTTTTGATCTTCCATCATTAATCTTGCCCTGTGTCTGGTACGGTAAGTGCGATGTGGTGTCGGTGAACGAGCTATCTTGAACAATCCCTTTTGTTTTTAGAAAAATAGAAGAAAAAAAGAAAAAGAAAGAAAACAATGAATAAATAAGTTCGTGACTTTATTATAAATTGGGTAAATAAATAAATGAAGATTCCAAGAAAAAAAGCAATTATGCCAAATTTGAACCCTAATGCTTAAATCATGAAATTGAAAGTACATTAAATCAGAGTGTCAATAAAACTGTCCCCAATGCTCTAGATCTCGCCGAAGTTTACCCAAGAACTTGAGTGTGCTTTTGCCATTCGGCTGTGTAGGGGCAATGGCAGACGTGAGAGCTCGTGCTTCTTCAGCTAAACCATCTACCCTACGGGCTGCCTATCTGACTTGGGTGAGCACATGTTCTAAATTATGACGAAACAATATGTTATCGCGCCTCACATGGTCTAATTCATACCCCACTTGGTTATATTGTTCCTTGATATGGGCATAATCCTGCATTAACCCATCAGCAGCATTGTGGGTTTTATCGAGACGACTCGTAAGCACTTGAACAGTTTCTCTCAAACTTTGACTTTCTTTGGCATATTGAGCTAACTGTACCTCTTTCTCCTCCAACACAATGACTTTTTCACGAAGGTACATGATTTCTGCTTGTAGAGAAGCCATTTGTTGTGATATTTGATTGTCTCGCGCCCTCAAGGCTGTTTGTGAGCTCTCTTCGTACATTCTTCTGTTAGGGTCCCGAACCTCTACTTCCAACAGTCTATTTTCTCTTCCTTGGTAACTGACCTCCCTTCCTGCCTGTTGTAATTCTAGCTCAATGCTTCGAGGTAGATTTTGATTGTACCCTAGTTGTAGTCTTTCTTTAGCTGATGTGGGGTTCCCTTCTCGATGCTCATATTCTATCCTGCGAACCTTCTGCTGAGTGGATTTATTTGGCTAATTTCGGTAAAAATTCTCCCAGCGGGACCTTTTAACTTCCCTTTGCCCTTGTTAGTTGGTAGGAGAACTACAGTTTTTCCCCTACTCGAATGCCATTGTTCGTATCCTTCAAATATATTATCGTGGTAATTGTCACTTTGGATTATGACAATCGCCTTCCATGCCTTTACGACCTCCTGAATTTTGTTTTTGAAAAACCTAACATCATAGGCAAATTAAGAGTTTCTTAAGTGATGTGTGGCTGGGATAAACTGACGTACCCATATCTCGCATAATACCATCAACGGGGCATAAGATACACGTCCTCATGGACCCAATAATGGTAGACTGTGAAATTTACCAAACCTATACATCATAGGTTTGATTGACATCCATCGGGCCTTCCACTCCACGTCCTGTGGCCTTAGTCCTACAAAGAAAATGCTCCACTCTTCTTTCCCTGGGTGGATTTGACCCCAATCCCCTTAGTTGAATTCAAGGATGGGATTTTGTAATCTTCTCCACGATCTTGAAAATTTGACCTGAGGACACTTGAAATTTGGTGGACAATTTATATGGCTGAGGATCCAAATGTATAGCAATTGAGCACAGCCTATAAATTTCCATACTCCTCTCGATCTGCAAAAATTTAGTGCTCGGAAGGTTTCTACAAGGATGGGTATTACGAGATTAACCCCCATCTCTACCTTGACAAATAGCTTGACCACCCGCTCTTCAACGTACCCACTAACTTTAAAGAATAAAACCAAGTTGAATCAGCATAGAGCTAATAGCGATAGCTCCCTTTGTTCATTAACGAATCTCTACTGAAGATTTAGGATATATTCTATTAGCAAACATGCATTTTCTCCCTTCCTTTTCACATGTTTTTCAATCTCACCAGCAGATATCTTCCATACAAGCAGCGATACTGCCATTTTCAACGTAAACCACCATCATAGGAATAAACCTCAATTTTCTCTTACAGTGGTATTTGTAACAGGGTATGGTATTCCTCGATAGTTGGGGTTATATCCATTGAGCTAAAAGTAAAGCATCTATAGGACTGATCCCAATGTTGAACTAATGCTCTCAACACTGAGAAGTTGACTCGTACGTACAAGAGCTGCTCTATGTGGCCATATTTTTTTATGAACTGGGTCTTTCTATCTGGTCTTAAACCTTCCCATAAACGTTTCAAGATATCCAACTGATTTTCTGGAAACGTTACATTTTGTAATGATATGATTACATTATGTGATAATGCGTCACCATGAGTATGTTGCATGTTCTCTGACCATTGACAGACAATTTCTTGGTCTTGCTCTCTCCACTCTTGGGTAGGAGCCTTACTGGAACTCATGCTTTAATTTAATGTCAATGTTAATGATTTAAGACTTGGGTCAATTTTGGTAAAATTGGCAGAAAATAAATTTAAATGATAAGGGAAAGCTGCGAAACTCTTTTTTTTATTGTTTTAAAAAAAATAACGATTATTAAGTGAGAAATGAGTAACTTATGTAAATGCATGAGACTTAAAAATCACTTTATTAACACCAACGGAAATAAACTAAACAAACAAATAAATAAATAGCAGAAATCCAATGCTAAAATGAGTGTAAAGTTAATGCCTACACAACTTAGAGGGAAGCGGCCCCCAAATCTTCCGTACGCTTACGTGGTATGGTCAATTGAGTGGAGAATTTCATGCGCATACACGGGAACCGAAATTACACGAAGGTCACACTACTCAGTCTCCGATATAATCTTAAAGGTAAAGCCCGGGTAGAAGGCTTATGTATTTGTGCGAGATGCATGTGGTGCCAAACAAAATTAATAATACAACATAAAAAAAAAACAAAGCCAACAAGAAAGAAAAAAAATATATAGCAGGATAATAAATGACAAAAGTAATGACTTGGCTCTCTAAAGGTCCCAAGTGGAGTCACCAGGCTATCGTAACATCATCGCGACGCGGAGCGGCCGACGTCATCCCCTGACGGGTTTCTTTCGAGGTTAGGATTTGGAGCCACCACCAATCATCCACAAGGTGTGATTGGTCACCTATTTAAAAAAACTTGGTCTACGAAAACAAAATTTTGGTTCGGGAGTTGGTTGAGTGTAGGGAAGGTAATTTATTGGTTCATATATTACAGAATATTGGAAAGTCCCAATTTCCGTCATTGGAGCTTCCGAAATAATTATTTTAAAGAAATGAAATAAAATTAAATTTGATGCCCGCTAGGACTCGAAGTTGAGCTATAAGAATTATTACCTAAGTGCCTTGCCAATGTATAACACCTTAGGGTGCAACTTAAAATCTTATTTTATAATACAAACTTGTTATTTTTGAATTTTGTTTAAAAAAAATAAACGAAAATCCTTTATTTAAAAAGAAAAAAAAAGTTTTATTTAAAATGACTATTTAGTAAACAATAATAAAAAAAATGAAATAAAGTAAAAACAATCCTTTAAAGGTACACATGAAGACTTGAACTTGAAAAATGAGGGTCATAACCTAATGCTTTTGCCACTATGACATACCATAAGACATGTATTTAAATGTCTTTTTAAGTAACAAAATTTATTTTTGTGATTTCTATTTAAAAAAAAAAAGAAAAAAAATATTAACGAAAATTAAAAAAAATTATTTTAGGGATTTCCTATTTAAAAAAAAAAAGAAATCTTATTTTATTCAAAAAATAAACATGATTTTCTTTTAAATCTTTTATTTACTTTCAAACTTACTTAACACTTGAATTACAAGATTTTCTTTCTTTTTTTTTTTAAAAAAAACTTAGTTTATTTTAACTAGTTTATTTTACTTATTTAAAATAAACTAAATAAACTTTTTATTAATCTCTAAAATAAATAAACTTTAATATTCATTCCCCTTTTTCTAAAAACCTAGGTTTCTTTTTACCTAAAAAAAATTTTAAAACTCAAACAGATTTTTCAAGTATAATTAAAAACTCTCATTAACTGATTTCCTTTTTTTAAACAAGCATTTAAGATCATTTAAACTTCATCTCATTTACCAAAACTTAAATAACCACATTAAATATTTTACATTACGCAGGTCGTCTTGCCCTCGTCGCCCTCGACGATCCGCACTTGGTAGTACTCTGGTCGCAAGTCTAACTTGGTGAAATACCTTCCCGCACCTAATTGATCAAAAAGTTCGCGATGAGGCTTCTAATAGGGAATACTCAAACCCTGGGAACCGGACTGTCGCCAGTTGGCGAAGTGGCGTTAAGCATCCCTAGAGGTACGAAAAGAGAGGTCGTGATGATATCATCTACGTCCGTACCGCTCTTCCTAGAGTAGATCCCACAGCGCGAGCTAGAAGGATCTTTCGAGAAATACCTGATCGAGGGTTAGTGGTCTTTCTTTTTTACCTTGTTTTCCGAAGGTAGCTGAAATCTTCCTTTTTTCCAAAAGTCGATGAAAAAGTGGACGGGCACTAGAGAATTTCTTTCTTCTTTTCTTCTTGCTTGTCGATGTAGAATCATGTACCATTCAATATAAAATTCCTAAATTTAATTCCTGTCGTGCGAGATAAAAAGTAAAGGAAAAGATTGGTTTTTTCAATCAAAACATTTTTTTATTTCAAAAAAAGCTTTCTTTCCAAAAAAAAACAAAAAAAACTTTACCTCGTTCACTTTCTCCCTTCGGCTAACACTGGGAGACCTGAGTGTGCCGATGGGAATGTGGGGGTGTCAGTGATGCTTGGAAGTGAAAATGAAGGAGAATGAGGAAGAAGATGAATGCTAGATAGAAAAAGGAAAGAAAAAAAAAATAAAAGAAAAAGGAGTGTAGGAGTTTGAGAATGAAGAGAGAGAATGAAACATGAAAGAAAAAAACTCTTCTTCCCTTTGCTTGCTTGTCCCCTTTCTTAAATACCCAGAGCTCCAACGGTAACACAATGGAGGGTTGAGAAACGAGAGGAACCCACTGATGCCGCGTTATATGTGGCTGTTATGACTTTGACGAGAAAGAACATAATCAATCCTTTCAATTAAAAAATCAAATTAATTTTTATCTTTTATCTTTTGAATAATAAAATCAAATATTTAAAACAAAATCGTTTGAAATCAAATTCTTTTTCTTTTTAATAAACCAAATTCTTTAAAACAAAATTTATGATTTGATTTGATTAAAACTTTACCTTAAAATTAGTGTTACTTTTTTAACCAAAACAATTACATTAAAATCTTATGTTAACAATTAAATAACCGTTAATAATAAAAAAATAATAAATAATAATAAAAGAGAGCCGGACCAAATACAGTGTCTACAATCAATTCTAACAACTTAGTATGCTTTTATGAAATCAACAATACACTAATGCGACTATCAACAATCCAGGAATATATTCAACACACCAGCAGTAAGTCAATAATACCAATATGTTATGTTATCCCAAAATAATAATTCTTAACAACAACTTCACAGGTTCATCCAGAACACTTAATCCAACATTCGTAGAAAAACATTCATCATCAATATTCGATAATCATTACTAGGTATAATGAAACACACAATCAAACCATACAATTCATACATAAGCACACAACAAACATCCCCACAAGTAAGAACTACTTACTACCAAAGTCCTAGCATGCTACTAAGCTCGTCGAAGGGTTCACTAAAATAACTTGAGTTAGGAGTGGATCAATGCCGAAGGGGTTCGGACTTCCAAATCCGAGTTCGAATGGCTTTGGGCTTGCTGGTTCGATGCCGAAAAGTGATGGGTAACGCAAATCAGGCTTTAGTTGGGTGTGGGTAAGCATCGAAATTCACCGAAAGACTGTTGTTCGTGAAGCATCGAAGGAAAGCACCAGCTGTTCACAGATCTGGGCATCAACGTGCGTCGTTACTGGGTTGCAGGAGGAACGCCGCGCTACTAATCATTGGAGTCGTCGGCTACCGTTAGGTTCGTCGAAAGCAAAGCAGACCAATCGGATAACGCCGTTGCTCGTGGAGGACGTGGATCGCATTTTCTTGCCACTATAGGACTCCGTCGCCGATGGGATTTCATCGAGGAAGCACTGGATCTGAAGGACGACCCTATCTGGGTTGTTCATTAAGGGAGAACACGACCGTGGGTGTTCGAAAACCTACCGATTTTTCGTGGTTGCACCGTCGTGATGAAACGCTGCACAGAGGTTGTCGTTCACAGGTCTGGGCATCAAGGAATAGTTGTTGTCGTCGCTATGGTTTCACCGGATGGACAAAAGTCGCCGGAGAAAGAATTCTAGGGGGTGGCGGCTACAAGAGAAGGGAAGGGGAAAAGAAGAGAGACCTTTTGGGTTAGTTTTGTTTTATTTTATTTTTCCTTTTTCCTTTCTATTTACCAAAGGACTAAACCTAAAAAATGTTAATGGTCTTATAAATAAGGAGTAATTTTTTTCCTAATCTTTTGTTAAAAGAAAACTCACTTTAAAAAGGTTGGAAAATTTTATTTAAGAGATTAACTTAATTTTAAAATCCAATAATAAAATCAAAATGGAAAATTAAATTTTCAAATCCATATATTAAGATTTAATTAAAAATCTCTTCCAAGATCCAAGAACTTAATTTATCAAAGAAAAAAAAGAAATTTAAAGGCCCAATTTAAAACATGAAATAAAAATAACCAGAAAACTCGAGGCGTTATAGACTACCCAACTTACAAAACTTTCGTCCTCAAAATTTGACTAGTCGTACAACTTTGAACGCCGAGGTGTTAATAGACTACCCACCTTTGAAGACTTTCGTTCTCGAAAGTTACCTAGTCAAACGATCCTTAGTGCTTGACTTATATCTTCTTCTACTTCTTAGTTGCTGTCTTGCAACATCTTTTCTAAAACAACATTTTGCTTCTTACTCTTGGTGGGTCTTCAAAGTAATAAAGAACTTTCCACTTTCGCCATTAACCAAAAACTAACACCGAGTCTTGCGGTGTGAAGATCTATCACGAACCACCTAACGGTTCCAACTTAATATTCACTTACCAATCAAAGTAGAAAAAACAAAGTAGAAAGAACAAGGAGTGACATAATAGCAAAATTCTCAAAGCTATGATAAGTCCAATACTATCACTTTCAAGAGAAGAAGAGTACAAACAAATGAGGACCGTTACTAAAACCACCTAAAAGTTCCACTCGTGCCAGAGAATTAAACCACTAGGAACACAAAACAGTGATGAATTCTCACCACGCTTCCACCGCGCTACTCTGATACAAGAACTTTTAATCCAATAGTTTCCAACTCTATGCTCACTCGCCAACAAACAACAATAAATAAGAGAATGGCTCACCTTGAGTCATAAAGCATACTAGCAAAAGCATCACGGAGTTAAGCACAAAACTACCTAGTTAACTATGGAGCATCTTATGCCTAACTATGTCTCAATCATAGCAACATAAAACAAAGATGTTAAACACAAGCAAATATAGTTAATAAAAGAGAATAATAAGTCCATATATAAACCAACTATAAGATAACAAGTCCACATACCTGGTGATGGAGAGGAGACCAAGAAAGACCATAAAACTAAACGACCTACGATCTAAGCCAATATACAGGACCAACTCCACTCTAATACCAACCGTAACGCCCCCAATTTTTCAACAAAATAAATGGGGCACATTACTAAGATCTTCTATTCACTCAACACCATCAACAAAGAAAAAAACTACAATTTTGACCAACAACTTCATTTAAAGCAAATTAATCCACATTTACCAACCATAAACAATCCACTACGAGAAACCTAAATACTCAAATGACAATGAATCAAAAGCTATTCATAACTAAAGTTAATCTCGAAGGTTTCAATTCTCGCAACTTGAGTAATAATCAAACTAGAGTTCTCAAAATTTCATAATGACAACTTTAAAGCATTGTTCAAAAGGAATCTAAACAAAACTAAACAATTAACTAAATAATAAACTGAAGCTAAAAGAAACCACTTCCACTATTCAATCTAAAAATTAAAACAAAGTGACGCAACGCTATATGGTCATTCCAGTCAATTCTCCTCCTCACCATCACCATTCCCGTGCGTTACCTCGTTACCTGCAAAATCTGGAGGGAAAAAGGGAGGGGGTGAGTACAACAATTTTATTTAGTAAGCATCCCTTACTTGAAGAGGCACACACAAACAACATGCTTTACAAGGATTTCAAATGACATGCTTAACAAGTCATCATGCTTTGTATAATATAAACTCAACTAAAAATGTAAACTACATGCCAAAACTCAATCCTCACATCACGACTCAGTCATTCTCTCTCATATTCCTCCAAGACTTACTCCTTCGAGTCGTACCGACCCCTGACCATCAATTCAGAGCCTCGACACTTCCCTACGGCACTTCGCGTTCGATCCTTGACCTTTGTACCCAAGGCATCAAACTGTTGCGTCGACCCTTGACCATCTATTTAAGGCCTCGATGATTTTGCACTGTATTGGTCCTTGTCCTTTCATCTCAAGGCCTCAATACTTGCTTCCCTCTAAGATTCATCGCATCGACCTTCGACCATTTATTCAAACCCTCGACACTCATCCTTGCCCAAAGTTGGCGTATCGACCATCGACTATTTATTCGAAGCCTCGATACCCAACTAGTGACGTGTACGCCCTCCGGCCCTGACACTCACTCATTCACTTCACAATATGTTAATCATGCTTTCACAACATATCAATTCTCACAACAACTCAGTATGCTTTTATGAAATCAACAATACACTAATATGCTATTAACAATCCAAGAATATATTCAACACACCAGCAGTAAGTCAATAATACCTAATACCAATATGTTATGTTATCCTAACATATAATTCTTAACAATAGCTTCACTGTGAGTTTAGTCATAACAGGGCATAGTCAAACAAATTTTCAACAGTTAAAGCTCAACACAATTCATCCAGAACACTTAATATCCAACATTCATAGAAAAACATCTAGCATCAATATCCAATAAGCATTAATAGATATAATAAAACACAGAATAAAACCATACAGTTCATACATAGGCACACAACAAACATTCCCACAAGTAAGAACTGCTTACTTCCAAAGTCCTAGCATGCTACTAAGCTCATCGAAGGGTTCACTAAAATAACTTGGATTAGGAGTGGGTCAATGTCGAAGGGGTTCAGACTTCCAAATCCGAGTTCGAATGGCTTCGGACTTGCTGGTCGGAAGCGAAAAAGTGACGGGTAACGCAAATTGGGTTTCGGTTGGGTATGGGTAAGCATCAAAATTCACCAAAACACTGCTATTCATGAACCGTTGAAGGAAAACACCAGCTGTTCGCAGATCTGGGCACCAAGGTGCGTCTTGCTGGGCTGCTGGATGAACGCCGCGACTACTGATCGCTGGAGT
>NW_019104783.1:68603-82471 GCF_001995035.1 Momordica charantia
TATAAGAGAGACCCAGGGTTACTTTTGTTTTATTTTATTTTTGTTTTTTCTTTTCTATTTACCAAAGGAATAAACCCAAAAAATGCTAATGGTCTTATAAATAATGAGTGATTTTTTCCTAATCCCTTCGTTAAAAGAAGATTCACTTGAAAAAAGTTTGGAAAATTTATATGAGAGATTAACTTAATTTTAACCACCAATAATAAAATTCAAAAGCAAAATTAAATTTTCAACTCCATATAATATGATTTAATTAAAAATCTCTTCCAAAATCCATGAACTTAATTTATCAAAAAAAAAAAAAAGAGAATTCTAAAGGCCCAATTTAAAACATGAAATAAAAATAACCCGGAAATTAGAGGCGTTACAGACTACCCACCTTACAAAACTTTCATCCTCGAAAGTTAACTAGACGCACAACTTTGAACGCCGGGGTGTTACAGGTAGTTTCTATTCGTAACTTAAAGGTATATTGGTCAGCTGCCCAACATGATGGTGGATAGGCTTCCAGATAATTTGCCAAGCACAACAAAGGTCAATCTAGTTGAGCACTGTAAGACTATTACCCTGAGGAGTGGAAAAACATTGGTTGAACTAGAGCAAAATAAGAGGCCTACAAAAATAGTTCAACAAACATAGATTACACTAGAAGGATTCACTAAGCTATATCAGGACACGGCGACACCAAAGTTAGCCATTTCATCTCATCAATACCTCTAGGAAAACAAAAAGGATACAATTGAGTAAGTTTATTGATATTTTTAAGAAACTGCATATTAGTATTCTGTTTGTAGATGCCTTTGCACAAATGTCATAGTATATGAAATTCACGAAGGATATCTTGAAGAATAAAAGAAAGTTGGAAGACTATGAAATGATCCCACTCAGATAGGAGTGTAGTGCCATACTACAAAGAGAACTTCTGCCCAAACTGAAAAATCTAGGGAGTTTTTCTATTACTTGTTCAATTGGTGATGTTGTCTTTGCAAATGCTTCATGTGACTTAGGAGCCCGTATTAACTTAATGTCGTTATCTGTTTTTAGAAAAATTGGACTTGGAGAGGCAAGGCCGACTACAGTTTCATTGCAGCTTGCTGGTAGATCAATAAAACACCCAAGGGGGATCATCGAGGGCGTTATGGTCAAAGTAGGAAAATTCATCTTTTCTATGGACTTTCTAGCCAGAAGATGAGAACAATATGCCTATTATCTTGGGAAGACCATTTTTGGCGACGGGGAGAGCGAAGATTGACGTAGAGTTAGGCAAGCTGAAGCTGCGAGTTCAAGATGAGTCGGTCATTTTGAAAGTCTTCAAAGATCTTAACCCTTATTATAACCCCACGAACTGCTCTTGCATCTTAGAGGCGAGATCACCATCATCCACATTTTCTTCGGAGTCATATGCATCATACTACTACTTCAAACCACCTTGAAGATGAAAAGAAATGCCAATATAATTCAAGTGCTATTGGGAGACAACCTAGAGATTTCTTTCATGAGACGACATATGAGAGAATTCAAGCCTATCGTTGATTTCTGATGATATTTAGTATTTTGCATGTAGCTTGTAGATATGAAATGATTTAATTTGCTTCTGGAATTTTTATTTTTCTTCGTGAGAGATGCCATAGGAAGAATTGTGCATACACATATGTATAAGGCCTATAAGGGAGAAAAATTAGCAAGTTGGTTAAAGATTATTGGCATTGCTTGAACTTAGTTTCCTTTTCTTTTGTTAGTAAGATAACATTATTTTGAAGTTTTACTATTTCCCCATTCAGTGATATTTTTGCGACATGTTTACTTTCTATTTATGTTGTTTGTCTTTGCTGGAGGACGATAACAACAATAAATTTGGGGATATTTTGAAAAGTTAATTTTGAGTCTAGTAATTTATGAAGTTTTAGAGTTATTTGATAGTTTTTAGGATCATTTCCTTTGGCTAACTTAGTAATACCATAGGACCCAATATATCTAACAAGTTGCACTATACGTCAACCCACGATGCATGTTCCTTTCCAGTACTTCGAAGAGGTATTTTTGGAACACCCCATTCGATTTATAAAAAGGATTACTAATCCTTAACTGTTTGAGGAATCTTTCATCAGTGGTTGTAAATGACTAATTTTTCTCAATCTATTAGACCTTAGATATGTAGGAGCAAGTCAGAAAGATTGAGAAATAAAACCATTTGATTTAGAAACGGAGAAAAAAAACAAAAAAAATTGAAAAGCAAGCCATTTTTCGAGCATAGCGCCATGATCTTGAAGCTTAAGACAAAATGGTGAGCTCCTAGGTGGCGAAATGGGTGCCTAGGCCCTGGAGAAGGTGAGTTTACAAATCCACGCATTTCGGCATATAGGTGCTGAGATCGGGCACCAAGGCACTGGACAAAATTTTTTTAGAACTTTCATTCTAGTCCTAGCTGCAAAGGGGAGAAAAGAGGAGGATTTTAGATAAAAGATATTTTAGAGAGAAAAGATAGAGATTTTGAAAGAAATGGAAGAAATGTGAAGAACGGAAACTCGAGAGATCGCCGGATTTGTCTTCTTTCTCGTCCTCTTTTATCTCTTTTCGCTTGAACTTCCTTCAATGTTATTGATTAATATTTTTTTTTGAATTTAATCATAAACTAAATATCCTTTTCTAGGGCATTGATGTAGCACCTTTATCAAAGTTTACGCATCCATGTTCTTTATTTGATTTTTCTTCTAAACTTGTTGGTTGTCAGAACGTTTTCTATTTTTAATGCATTGTTTAGATTTGGTCATTCTTTAAATTGATTCCTTGTCGTAAATCAAGGTTGAGAAACAAGATTTTTCACTAGACTTGAATAGCTATCCCTAATTAAAGCAAGAGATAGAGATATTCTTGTAAATTTTGTGGCATATTTTGGGTTATACGTGCTTAATTATTTGAATTGTCGGAGTAGTCATAGAGATATAGATACTCTACTTTTCAAAGAAAATTGTTAGTGCTTGAGAAATAATATCAAGTCAATCAAGTAGAATACGCCAACAATCTTGGTTTAGAAAAGTGTCGATTAAAGTTGTAGGAAGAGTTAAAAGAGTAATATCGATAAAATCATGCTCTAGAGTTTAATCTTCTTGAATTGCCTTTTATTTCTTGATAGTTGTGTTATTTTCTTCTTTCATTGAACTAGTTTTAGAATTTTATTTATTTACTTCACTACCATTAAACTTTTAATGTTCAGATAAAACTAAAGTAGAAATTTTGTAATTAGAAATAATCCTTTCCTATGAACATGATACTATATTCACTTTTATATTACTTGTGATGATTTATACCTTTGTGAAAATGAACAAAACTGTTAAACTTATCCAAGGTGTAGGTGTTGGGCAAACTACCTCCTAAATCTTGTATGACCCCTCTCATGTTGGTTACAATGCTCCAATGTGTTGTAGTACCTTCTTTAGAACGAGGTCATTGACTTTGAATGCTTGAGTCTTCACTATAGCATTGTAGTACCGAGCCATAAAATTATGGTATTCTGCGAGCCGAAGTTGCAAGTTGTTTCTCTTCCCTTACAAGAGGTCAAGGTTGAACATAACTGCTTCACCATTGGCTTCGGCATTGAAATCCTCAACGCGAAGGGTTGACATTTCTATCTCAACAAGGATGACAACCTCAGATCTAAAGGCTATGCAAAGGTGAGTCTCACCAATAGATCGGCGAGTCGTGGTGCGATATGACCATAAGACCTCGAACAGATGCTTGGCCCACCGACCTTTGAATGATTCCAACTTCCTATTCAGCCCGCGTTTGATCGTTTTATTTATCGCTTCAACTTTATGTTTTCTAACGGATAAGCTGGAGGCAAGCTGAAGTACATTATACCAAGGCCACAACAAAATTCTTTTCAGTGTGTGCTGTCAAACTGTTTGCCGTTGTCAGTAATCATGGCCTATAGTGTGCAGAACTGACACATGATATTCTCCATACGAAGTTTGTGATCTTGACCTTGATAATCATTGCCAATTGCTTGACTTCAACCCATTTAGTTAACTAATTCACAATTACAATGGTGTACTTTGTTTGTCCCATGCCTTTTTATAATGGGTCGATCAATTCTACACCCCACCAAGCAAGAGGCAAGGGACGAGAAATCGAGGTGAGTAGCTCGGGTGGTTGGTCTAGAGCATTGGCAAACCGCTGGCATTGGTCGCATTTCTTGGTCAACTCCTTGATGTCGTGATCCATGGTCGGCTAATAATAGCCTAGTTGAACTATCTTTGCGACCATGGATCGAGCTCCTGAATGGTTTCCATGGATTTCCTTTATGACGTAATTTACCTCGTCGAGGTTCACGCATCCGAGGAGCGAAAGTGAGAAGCCACACTTGTACAACTTCCCATCTTGTATTATGTAAGTGAGTTGTTCATCGGCCAAGATTTCAAGGTTTGGCCTTGTGTCGAGGGACTTTTCCTCTAGGGATTTCTTTTACAGGGTCCATCGAATTGGGGATGATGGTCTGCACGTCATTTGGTCAACCATGAACAATGTTTGTTCTTAATCACGGACGTGCATTTTGATATAGTTATAGCCTGTGTAATCCTTAAAAAACGTAAATAGCTCATTCTCGAGTGGCATCTACGAGTTGATCTATCTAAGGTAGAAGGAATTTGAGATAGATTAAGCTAACTCCAGTAATCGTTAGTAGTCCAATTTGTCCTGTCAATTAAGATAAAATTTGCTCTAGTGAAAATATAATATGTCCAAATTTCTTTGTGACCTTACACTCCATACGAGGAAGGAAAAAAATAGCTGGTTGTGCCAGGATTTGAACCAGGATTTCAGGAAAGTGAAATTGCCAATTTGCTACTGCGGAAATAAGGATAACGATGGAACAAATAAATATATAATGAAATTAGTTAGCATTATATTTTCGAATAAGATATATTATCTAATAACCTCTTCCTACTCCACTTTACATTTCTAAGATCCATACATCAATTAGACACACTCAATTTTATGGCTGTATAGATTTATTAATGTAAGAAATCACGAACATATGAGAAATCTATCAAATATAAAATTTAAAGTTTAGTGACGTATTGTACAAAAAATTTAAAATTTAGAGACTTGTTAGACACTTTTTAAATTTAGAGATTTATTAGACATGCATCAAATAGTTCAAGAACGAGCATTAATTTGATTTCTCTTTGGATTTAATTCAAATATATTTTTATTGCTTTTCACTTATTTTTTTTTATAACAATAACAATAACAAAATAAATAAATACATAAATATTATATATACAAATAAATATATAGTTTTATACTCTATACTTATTGCATCGTTTGCAATATGGACGTCAAAGTATACACTATTATGTTATGTTTCTTTTAATGATTAAATGTATAATCTATCCTTATATATTTATACTATATATAAAATGAACCACCATGGCACAATCTTTGTTACAACTTATTGAACATAAATTTTTTGAAGGACCACAATTTTTTATGAGATGGTGTGTATTTTGCAATTGACACAAGTTTAAATGAAATGATACGTCATTTTCGAGAGACACAATCCTATATGAAAATATGCTACTATTTAAATGGTCACGGATATATTTTAATTAACTTGGTGTGGGTCCCATGTCGGTTTTTTTGGCTTCACCTTCAAGTCTATCGTGAACTTGGAGGGTTCGAAGAAAAAATATTTGAGTAGCTTCTCCTTGGTTGCTGCACAACACTCGCAAATGAAAAATATAGAAGAGTTCGTTTACTTCTTTAATTTTGTCCATTGTTTTCTCCTTCTTCAATGGGTCGTTCTGCTTAAGAGTTTGGGTTTGTTGTTCTCCCCTTTTTCGTTTGTATTGTTATTGGACATTAAAGCTAATAGAAATTTGTTCTCACATTGCATAGTGGATGTAGACCTCATTCGTCGAACCACTATTAGATTAAGTGTTGTCTTCCGTACTCCTTTTTATTTGATTTAATCTGTCTCTATTTCTTCAAACTACCCAAAATTCCATCAATCAGCTTTTCCTTGTAATTTTCATTTGTGATCGACACAAAATAGTACATCTTTTGGTCTGCATTTGCTTCACTTTTGGCAGCTGAACTAGACAGCTTCAAACTACCGTTCAGAAAATTGAGCGTTTTCCGACTCGTCTTTCCTCTATTTTATTCCTTCATGCTATACCAATAACCAAGAATTTGTAAGAATGACCTCATTTGTTGATCTCCATGGAGCAGTAGAACAAGATTCTCCATCAGGTTCTGTTAATTCATCCTCTAAATTAACAGAATCTTAAAAGAGTGATCTTAAAAGGACTTGTTTCAGAGGGGCATTCCTGCACCCATTTCTAATTTGATATTAATAGATACAAAAACTCGAGGGGATCGATATTGCTTAGAGGTTTACGTACAGAAGGTCATTCCTCAAGAATATTTTTGAAACATTTCAAATCTGAAATTGAAAATTTCTTTTAAAAAAAATTACATTTTGACAAGCCATAACAAGCAAAGACCCAATAGCTCAACTATTGACAGTAGAAAGAATATATGGAGACACAAAATGAAACAATGTTGAACCTTGTTTTTGGCCGAGAAACCAGCTCAACTCCTTTAGGTGTTTCCATAAAGGATTGCATCTCCTGCCAAAAAGAATTTGCGGAAACAAGTGTTGGGAAAAAATATATAGAACACCTCATCTTCCAATCCCATATGATCTAACTAGTTTTTCCCCTTTCACTAAACATAGCAAGTTACAAAATCTTTAATTTGAATTTTGCAGAGTTTAAGTCCATAATTTAAATTTTGTACATTTTTTCTTTAACTTTACATCATAGGTTTGGATTAAATGACACCCATCAAGCTAGTCAAACCACCTAGGCAAGACCAGTATGGAGCAAACCTAAACCCGGTTCAACCGATCCACCCGAACAAGCCTAGGGAGACTCCCTCTATAAAGAAGAGAGACCTTGAGCGCAAGGTACGCTCTCACAATCCTATACTTGCTACTCTCAAATAAACCCTTTGTTGACTTAGGCATCAAAGTATGCCAGATTTAGCACCACACCGATGTGCAGTCCTCTTCGTGTGTAGGTGTTTGTTGAAGCCATCGATACTGGAGATAGAAACCAAATTCATGCATCAAAATATGACGTCGTTTGTGGGAAGAGACACAACTAAGTCTCTACCCCATGTTTCTGCACTTCAACGAACATTCGACATGAGTAAGAGCGAAAATAACCATGAAAACATCTGAAAACTGAAGGATTAGAGTGCGAGCAACCTCCAAGGAGGATGGGAACCCGGAGCCAAAACATATCATGCCTGGAGGTGCTCCGTCATATGGATTCCAATCGACCTATTCCGAAACATGGAGGAAAAAAACAAGCTCGCCATGTTGGAGAGAAGGTGGAAGGGATGAACTGGACCTTGACCAAATTGATAGAGGCCATGAATTACAAAACCCAACCGGCGGAAGGCTAAGGTCAATCCCAAGACGAGAAAGTGTTTTGTGGTTATACATGATCCTAGCAAAGGCATAGCCCTCGAAGGCATCAGTGAGTCACAAATCAACCTCTTAAGGATAAATAAACCACCACTCAACCGAAAAGCTTAAGCTCCTGGGTTCGGTAAATTTAATTCATTTATGGATACTCAACACTCCCTCTGACCTCCCACTCTGATACCATCTTAAGGATGAATAAACCACCGCTCATAACCCAAAAGCTTAAGCTTGTGGGTTGGGTAAATTTAGTTCATTTTTGGATACTCAACACAACCCACCAAATTCAGGTAAAAGACTCGATTTGGGAGGTAGTGACAAGGCTAGAGCCCGTAGGGGCGTGTTTGATCTGCTAAGCATAGGGGACAACTAACAACAACCATCTCCAGCGAGAGGGTGTAGTAGTGTTTGAGCCCGCACTCAGGATAAGTGATCTCAATTTTCCCCTCCCAATGACCTATGCAACAAGCGGGAGGAAAAGAGTTACATATGGACTTGCGCAAAGTCTTGAGCGCCGTGAGCAAAGAGCTCATGGCTGATGGTGAGAAGGAGGCACAGAGCCGACATTGAGCCGAAGAGAAGTGGAAACTTCAAAATTAATTGAGGAACAAACTCTATGATGTGCTCGGGAATATACAAACTACTAGAGGTGATGCAGGCCATGACCTTGAAGAAATGGTGGAGAGCAAGCAAATTCTCGCTACCACCATCAAACAGTACGACGACTCAAAAGACTCGACGAACCACGGGAATGCATATCGTGAATGGATGAACATCTACGGATTTCGAGATGCCATCAGATATCTATCGTTCTCATACACCTTGGACTGCACGACTGGCTCTAATACCAACAATTTAGGAGGAAATTCATCTCCTCGTTCAACGAAAACTTGTAACCTAGTTTATGAGAGGTCTGAAATGATGAAAATCCGCCATGAACTTGCTCATTATCAAGCAAAGGTCCAACGAAAGCCTTAATGATTACATGGTCAATTTAGTAGTGAGAAGCTGGACGTTGAGGACCATATCGATGTAATATCCCTCATAACTTTTGTAGTCGGCCTGAAGGACAAACAGTTCTTGTTTTGGTTGGGAAAGAAGCCTCCTATGACCATTGCCAAAGTGCTCTCCTGAGCGTAAAAGTACGTTAGCTCGAGATAACCCAACCACTTCAAGCGATATCCTGACAACAAAAATGACCGACTAGAGCACACCAAAGGGAAGAAAAAAGTTGAAGAGTCTTAGCTCGACCCAAAGAGGAGATATACCAAAGACCAACAAGAGCGTCAAGAGCGAACGATTCACCAAAGTCTCCCAGTTAACAGATTCAAGCACTATACTCTTACCCACGTACCCATTAAAGCATAAATTAACGCAAATTATTAATAAAATAACTCGGGTTACTTCTTGCCTAGAATCAACCTCGAAAATACAATACGTTCACCCCGTTGAATATCCCGATCTCTGAAATCCTAGCAAATATACAAGGTGCTAGACTCGACCTATCGAAGGGTCCAACAGCCGTTAAAGAAAATATAGACACGTCACTAACTAAGATGATCATACGTCCATTTGATATTAACCCATAATGTAATTGAAATTTTTCTTATGCAGTGTGTTCTTTGATTCACCACGAGTGTGAGTGACATAAATATTTGCTCAATGAGCTTTCTGTTGTGGAAACACATTCAAGTGATGAGCTGGGAATATTTCTACACAAGTTGAAATTCATAACCTCTCAATCGTATTGGAAAGTGCAAGGTGTGCATTTCTCCTATGTATATAAGTTATTCCCTTAAAGTCGCGGTCTAGATCTTGGATAACAAGGTATCCGCCTTCTAATTCGTATACTAGAACTATGAGCTAGACTCAAGGAGCAAAACTATAACTGGATCCATTTGGGACTATGAATCACTTTGTGAAAGAGCAAATAAGTGATTATGACTATATACGTAGACATAACTCATCTACCGTATGTAAGAGTGTAACCATTGGTATAATGTCACACTGGGTTAATGGTAAATTTCATAAATTAATAGTTTTAGTTAATCAAAATCTGTAGGTTGGTAATGTTCCAGTTAGCTTGCTAACCTCTAGAGATAACACTTAGTTAGAGAAAATTAAATAATTTTGATTATTTATTTTAAAATTAAATTGTTTAATTTGACTCTTAATAATAAATTTCATCTATTATTAAATTAATTGAGAATTAGTTAATTGGACCATGGAACACCAATTAGATAATTGAGTCATCGTTAGGTCAAATTAGATAGGAAATGACTCATTGGGTTTGGAAACACAATGGGATCGGATGTGGCTTTGCTTATGGTTGCGTGAAGAGTCCATGAACCCTAATCGGACATGAGTCGAGTCCAACCAAATAATTAAGGAAGGACATTTGAAGGAATTACTATATTTATACCATGGAAATAATAGATGGAAAGTATCATAATTTTAAAAAAAAAACTGAAGGAGCAGGGGTCGGACCGGTCGCTGCCAACGGCCAACGGCCCCTAGCCAGGCTCCTTACCAAGAAGTTAGAAAAATAGTGTTTACGAAAAACTCGATAAGTCCTAAACCACATATTGGAAATTATCAATTATGGGCTCTATGGAAAGCCAACTAAGAGATCTTTCGAATGACACCAATTTTGCTCAATTTCGACTTCGGAGTGAAATGTTATAGATTTTTTAAATCGGCTCTCGGTTTGTGCTCTCTCCAAGTTTCTCTCAAAATCTGGCGTTCGAAGAAAAATTGATAACTTTGGCTCTAGGGCTCGGATTAAAGTGAAACTTGATAGAAAAAGTTCGACATGTGGAAGACAAGAACAACGATGAATTTTTTATGAGATTTTCGAAGAAGGGAAAGTTAAGACAAAGACAAGAAATTTAAAGACAGAAAAATAACATATATCCCAGTCTAGAGCCTATGCTCTGATACGAAATGATACGCGACAACCGGAGCGTATTGAGCTACTCGAGCCATAAGCCACTTTAATCCAATCATATAGATGGTTTCAACTGGAAAGGTTAAGAGTTACACATATTACCTTTGCAATCGGTTATCTTGAGTACACATAATACTCACTATGCTCAAAGCCGGAAATACTCCACGAGTTTGGTGACCAACCAACAAGCGTGATCCGAGGGTAAAATACGAAAACCTAAGTTCACCACGCAAAGGAATTCGGTATTTTGGGGTGAGGGGGGTTTTGCACATGGCAAAGGGTTGAGATAACANCGGTACCTTGGGAATAAATGTCATGGACCGGTGTGTAACCCAAGACCTTGGGAATAAATAGCAAGGTCGAACGTCAAGCTTCTATGGAGGGTTATCGGTACCTTGGGGATAAATGTCAAGGACCGATGCGCCTCGAAGGGCTAGCCTTCGAGTACTAACTCAGGGTTTGGTATGAGTTTTATGTTTAAAGGGTTAGGAGCTAGCGGATTGTGCAAATCAAAGCCACGATAGTTCCGAAGTTGGTTGGAGTGTCGAGAGGTCACTTTACTGTTACTAGTTCTTGATGCTTATTACTTAGATTGTTGTGTATGATACCGATGTGATTGTGAGTATGCTGTTTGGTGTCTGTTTGGTAAGGGCTACTTACGAAGTATATTATATACTCACCCCCCCCCTATGTTGTTGGTTTCAGGTGTGAACAGGACCCTCGGCCGTGGTGATGACGTGGAGAACGTTTGACCGAGGAGGGACCACTAGTTATGTTTTGCTTACGATAGTTGGACTGGGATTTCCTTGCCCTTCGCGTTAGAAACTTAGTGCCAACGTTGTCAGAGTTTGTTGACTCACGGGACGTTTCTTTCTTTTGTTTTATGTTTTTGTTCTTTTCTTTTTATTTCATACTTGTTCTTTACCGAGCTGTTAGCTGCCCAGATTCATTATTATTGTTTAAAACCAGGTTGAGTTGTTGAATTGTGGAAGCAAATAATTGTAACTTTCTTTAATTGGTTCTAGCCACTGAGGCAAATTGCGGGTTGTCTAGGATCCGGTCCTTTTCTTAGTTGGGTTGCTAGCCATTAAGGTCAATCTGAGTTTCCAGGTGTCCTTTTGTTGTGACTGAAACCCCACAGGTTTTTCCTCCGTCTCATGTTCCATTAATGAAAAGAAAAAAAAAGTGATTAGTTATGGCAACAATACCCCATACCTTGTAAAGATTTTGGGGACGTTACAGTCTGCCACTAGTGTGTTCACGTGCATTCCCGTGCTTCTTAAAGTTAAGCTAAGCTTTGGTGCTCTGCTCGGTGAGCTCTTGTATACCTTGGGGATACTGCGAAAGATAGAAATGGTTAAATACGCGTTTAAAGGGACGAACTTAAAACTAAAGCCAGATTAACCCGATGATCTACAGGGAACCTAATAAAATGGCTCTTCTAACTCGTCTAGATCGAGATAATCCCCATAATCGTAGAACCACTTATCCTTCCACTTCTTTACAGATGAATGACCTTTAACCACTGTGCCTAAGATCTTCCGAGCACACAGGTAGAATCAGTCCCCTGTCCTTGGTGCCTTTTTCACATTGAAACAGACGAGCGGTGGGTCGGTATTTAAAGGTATGGGGCCATCCTCCTCCTCAAATTCTAACTGCCATAATACCCCAAGACCGAACAAAATGCCCCACCTATTTGGAGTAAGCTGAGCTTGGGCATTGTTTCTTTGACTCATAAACTCGTAACCAAAAGGGTGAAGAGGAAACCTAAATCCAAATTCAAACATCTTCATATACAGAGTCACGCACCCTACAGGTGGGTTATGCTCGATCTCGCTCTCCTCGGGCATACGAAGGCCTAAAGAAGTGGGATGTTGTATTGCGGCCTAAGCGAATCTAGATGGAACTCAAGCATTTCGGACCGACATCTCACCTTTCTCGTTGGTTCTCTCCCAATCCCTTTTCCATATGAAGAGGCGTCGTTGTCGCTCGACCCATACAAACTAGCCTCACCAGCTGGAGCACTCTCATAGGGGGAGTCTTCCCCTAACTCCCTATTGAGACGATCAACAAGGCTATTCCCTTGAGAGCTACGATCCTCACCACGCTCCAACCTACCGGAAGGTTCTATGCTTAAGCAACTTGCAAAGTTGTTATTATGAAACTAAAGGACGGGCTACTATATACCGAGCTTGCCGCACTATATGTCATATCACTACAGCTAGACATATTGAAAGCAAATTTTGATATCGAGTAAAAAGGGACTGACGTAGAGAACTCCGAGCATGCAGGTCAAACTCAATGAATCAAGAAGCATGAGAAATGAGACAAAACACCTCAAGTATTTATACTACCATCTGAACACATCCAAGCCATACACGTGTAAAGAAGTCAACAGTAAATATCAGAAGTTGGGCGAGAAGTTAGAGGTAAGCCATTTGTTAGTTCGACTCTTCACATTCTCAATGGCTATATTTCGCCAACTTCGAGATGCAATAATGTCACCAAGTGGTCGGCTTTCGAACGAGCGAGAATAACTTCTCCACCAGGTCTGGGAATGACCTATTAGAGATGGGGTCACTGTTGTGGGAATAAAATGATACTGCCGCGTGGAGGCCACAAAACGGAAGATAACTCGGTGGTTTGAGACGATCGAGTCGAAAGAGTAGATCATCGACTACTTGATCGATCCCAATCACTCGTTCCATGCCATGAATGACCAGCTTTACTTGGCCAAATACTGGGTGCAATAGATACAAACTCTGTATGACCAGCAGGTGCATCTCCGACAAAAATAGTAGAAACCTAACATGCTCAATCGCCAGTCGGATGTACTGTCGAACACTCAAACCATAATTGCACACCATTTCACAGATGAGTTGTTTTGTTTAAACAATTTGATTGTTGTATATGAATTTCAAAATTTCAAATATGGTTCTCTGTTATTTTTATTTGTAGATGGCATCAACAAACTAATTCAATTTTAAGTTAGTTGTTTGTTAGGAGGTCAAAATGAATTTGGGGATTAAAATACAATGCGTTCTAAAATTAAAAATAAATAGGAAGGATATAATTTTATGAAAAAAAAAATAGTAATAGATGTTGCTGGAGTTTGGCTCCCGTGCAAGTCTATGATTTTCCTAAATAACTTTTTTGTTATGATTTGATTATGCTTAATTACATTTGAATTTTTAAACAATTGGATACGGATAAGTTACTTTGAGTTACATCAATTAAAACATGGGTTATTAAACTCCTAAATTATCTTAAAGATCGAGAAATTCATAATTTTAATACGTATTTTAAACATGTAACAAATTTTGCATTTTTATTTTCCAATAGAGCTTAAGGTTGACTTTTTTACAATTAATTGGATTAATTAGTATACTCGAATCAATTTAAATTGTACTAAAAAGAAACTTGAATTTATTA
>NW_019104784.1:13124-24817 GCF_001995035.1 Momordica charantia
GTTTTAAGATGAATGTAATCTGATCTTATTAATGAGGAGCAGAAACCTATTTATAGAGGTTTCTGAAATAACAAACTAACAGTAACTTCAAGTTATTGTGCAGTAAAAGGAAAAATACAAATGATCATAACCTACCAACCACGTTTACAACCTTATAACTCAAACAAAGACATCTTTGACTACATCACTTTATAGAACACTTAAAATTGCTTTTATGAAAATTCATCCCACACTCACTAAAAATGTGACTTAATCCAACAACTTACTTTTAGTGGGTAATAAGGTTGGAAAATGATTTTTCATTCTACAAGATGATAGTAGTATGTTTAGGAATGCTTTGGGACCATTCTAAAGGTACATTTACAATCCAAAAACATTGTCCATCATGTTTTGTTGTTGAAAAAAAAAATTTTGAAATTTCACAAGCAGTTCTTAGAACTTCTAGAGCATGAGACGAGTGTTTCTCTCAAGAGTACTTCAAGGAAATGCTTCTTTCAAAGGCATTACTCTTAAAAACTCTCTCAACATCACCGTGCACCTTGTTTTGGAATAGAAAGATTACCAGTATCACCAGCTCGTAATTGCATGGACTGTATGCAAGGGGTGACGCCCTCCAAAACATACATTCTGCTGTTGTTGTTAGGCCAAAATCTGAACTGAAAAGTCCATTCATTCCCTTTCACATCTTGAATCCTAACAGGAAGACCTTCTGATTGAGAGATAGGGGGGAAATATGCCTACAGTGCAATTTGAAAAGGAGCTATATCAGAGCAGGAATACCCCAATAAAATATTTGCAACATGAATAATGAAAATAGAAAACATAAGGAGGTGACCAAAGAAAGAAAAGAAGCAATTCTTACTTCAGCACATGCTTTTGGCAGAACCAAACGACCAATTCGGCCAGCATCACTAGCACTCAACACCTTTTCAAAAAGTGGAACAATAGTAGAATTCAAACTAAATATGTTAAGGTACGCGATAGATTTGAATAATAGGTAAATGAAAGCAAAAGCGTAATTGCAAAAGCAGATGCCATCAAAACATAATGAACAACAAAACTGAGAAGAAAAAGGATACTCTCCAGCTAATTGTTCTAGCTCTTGGTCAGTAATCCTTGGCCAGTACCGTGGAAGAAGTTGATTCTTACCCCGACCTTCAGCAGGTGGCCGAGCAATACGCACCATAGGCACCATTCCCTTTCTTGCTTCGGAATTAACTGTTGCCCCGGTTTTTAAGGGCTTAGGAAATATTGGACGAGATCTTTGACCCTGTTGAAATGAAGGCAGAATGCTCTTTTCATCCTCTTCAGCAGCACTTCCTGAAACAGGTACCACAAAATTCGGTGCACCTGATGGAACTCCCAGAGTCATATTTAACGATGGCCGGCTAAGAGATTCTTGCATATCTTTTAGTTCTAAGAGTGGTCTGCTAGTATCTAGTTTGGAATACATTATTGAACCAACAGGTGGTTGGCGTTTAACAGATAGTTTAGTCATGTTAAAAAAGCTTGTTCCAACTTCCTCAAATGGGCTCCGGAAATTTTCTCGTTTGTTCTGCACAGGAGATGCAATTCTGTCAACTCTTTGAGGTTGCTGAAAATGGTCGGTTTCACTTGCCTCCATGATGTTACACAACTGTAAAAGCTTTTCCTCATTAATACCATTTCGAACCGCCCGGTCCTCAACAGAACCAGATTGCAGAAGGCCAACATTACCAACTGTCACTGCATCAAAGCCATTAGAAATTTCATCTCTTCGGATCTGCAATAAAAAGTAATAGAATTCCATATGAACCCATGCTGCACTTATTACAGAAAAACAATAGTGAACTGATACGTGCAAGCCTTACTGTCACATCAATGTGTGCATGCTGACCAACCCTCTTTAAATGGACAGGAAGATTTGTGATAGCAAAAGAAAATTAAGTGGCAGGGCTGCAGTATCCCAAAAAATTCAGCAATACATTTTCTGAAGATATATTTTTCTCTGGCCATATCATATGTGTGCGACCACAGAAAATTACATAACAGGGCTGCAGCATTTCAACAAATTGAAAAAGATAGTTTCTGAAGAAAAAAAGAAGACTTCTATTTATATAAAAATGAAAGAGGCCAGTTGGAAGAAAGCCTCTGTGATTGAATTCTCCAATGCAATCATTGTCTGTTCTTCATAACCTAGAGCAACTATTCATTTGAGAAGGATTTTTCCTAAAAGGAAAAACATTACGGTAGGCTTTTCTGGAGGTGTTTGGGACTGGTTTCAGCATCCCACAGAGCCAAAGGGTGGAAGATCCCAAAAAATAAGTTTTAAAAAGTAATATGTGTGTGCGTACGTATACATGAAGGACAAAGTTGCAGCAAAACGGTAATGTTCACATTTCACCAACACAGTCATAAGTCTATAAAGTATCATCAAAAGCACTAACTAATTATATTGCAAATGAGCAGCCATTTCGTTTGTGTTAACTAAAAGTTCATTTTATCTGAATTTGGATATGCTAGTAGCAATAAGGAGCAGCATCCAAGCAAGCAGAAAAACTGAAGTAAAATCTAACTGTAATCAGAAGCTTGCCAACTCCAAAACCAATCTTACCGCATCAAGTTGAGATCTCTTCACACAGCTAGTACACCCAACACCTCCATAATCCAGACATTCAAACAAAGACTTCGAAGCTATACATCCACAGTGAATTCTCTGCAATAGAAAGCAAGTTTTATATGTAAGGTAAGGTCACAAGAAAATGGAGATAGATAGATACCTACACGGCTACATACATACATACACGCACATACATATATATTGAGACAGAGAGAGAACTTAAAACTAAAGGTCATTACCAGTACATTTGTTTACCTTGCCACAAAAACTGCAATCCCTCCAACCAGTCTCCTCCGAGTGATATGTATCACAGAAGATCAAATTTTCATAAGCAGATCTAAATCACATGAAGTATCAAGAGAAAGTGAAGTGATTAGAAGATGGAAACTAAGTGGTTAGAATATAGTGACACCAATTTAAATATAGCAGAAAACTCCAATTTATAGATCTCTTTATACCGTATGAGTGATAAGTAACTGAAAATTATGGGAAAGAAAAATAGTAGCCAAGATGAATCCCTCATAGCATATAATAAAAGGTTTAACAGCCTCGGACACTAAATAACGTGGGTACAAGAGACCAACCAAAAAAAGAAGTTGAAAAACAATTAACGTAAATAAATAAACAGGCAGTGTAGCCCATTTTAAAGTAACAAAATAACAAACACCATTATTAGTTATTAAAACTTAAGCTCCAATATCTATAGCGAGATTCATATTATGAGATATAAACTAAGTGGGTGGCAGTAAAAAGGAAATAAAAAACATTTTCACCATTATGGAACTCTGTTATAAAGGATTCTTTGATCTGTAATAGGGCTTTCCATGGCCAATGAATATCAAACATACCCCTCTTCTAATATAGAATTAAAAAATAGAAAATATAAAAGAAAAAAACTCAATTTCGGTAATTTTAATTGGTAAATAAAATAATAGAAATTAAATACCATAAGTATGTATATACATATACATATTATCGTTCTGGATCCTCAACTTTAAACAACAAATTTTTACAGAGAGAATGTGGAAGCGTTATCCAAATTCCAAGGGATGTCCATTCTTTGAAATAAAAACTCTGATCTAACCGGTCGATGTGGATTGAGCATCTTATGCTTCACACATTCAAATTGGACAAGGAATGGTATGAGATCAATTAAATATAATTCAATGTTTGTGAATCGAATTCATATTCAATTTCACCAATTCTTTTTGTTCATTAGAGGTATTGCGTTATGATGTAATATTGTACTAGGGCCATCCAGTTCAATGAAAATTGTTTCGAGGAACAAAATCGTTACTGATACCTATTCATAAATCGGAGAGATTAATTAATTGAACAAAATCCAAATGAGAAATCTAGATACGAGGACGTAACAAATTTCACGGAAAGAAAAAGAAAAATGGAAGGGTAGTTTTGAGGGGGAGATGGCCAGTATATAAAATCGGAACATCCGATAAACCAACAAAACCGAAAGAGAAAGCAATGCAGCGAATCAATACACATTTGCCCAAAGTGCCCCCGCAAAAACGAAATCAAATCAATAACCACCAAGAAAACAAAATTACCCGCATTTGAGGCAGAGATGTGCGAATCCGGCGGATCCGAGAGGCCATCCTTTGGTCCAGTCGTGCGGCGTGGCGGCTCCGCAAGAAGTGTTCATGCAGCGGTTGGACCCCATTGAAGAGAGATCAAGTGGAAAGGGAAAGAAAACGAAACCCTAAAACCCCTTTTGACCAGAGCGTCAGAGAGCGAGAATAATGGAGAAACAGAGATGCGGCCATGTAGCGATTGAGGAAACAGGAACAGGAACGGGAATTGACACTAAGATGAGCTCCGAATCCGAATCTGGAAAGAAGAAAGACGAGAGAAGGAACATCTGAAGAGCTGAATTCGCAGAGAGAGAGAGAGAGAAGCCAACGTTGCAATGAGCGTGGGAGTTGGAGGAATAAGTCGAAATTCAGCGCTGCTTGCTTCTTAGTTCTTAGAGAGAGAAAGAGATAGTGAGAGAGAGAGAGTGCATGCAAAGCAACAGATGCATAAAATGCATGCACGACACTTGAAGACACGGCGCTTAAGAAGTCGTCTCCTTGAGCTGAGCTAACCTCTCCCCTCTCTTTAGTCTTTTCTTTTTCTTTTTCTTTTTCTTTGGTTAAGTCTCATTTTGGCTCTCTGTGTCTGTGTCCGTGTTTTCTTTCTTTTTGGATACTCATACCCTCACCCTTCGGTTCCCTTTCCTCACCCCCCATCTCACCAACCTTCCCTGCAACTTCTTTTAGATTGCTGCCACGTGCCATATCTGCAGCTGCAGGGGCAGTTAATTTAAATCAACTCTGTGTGTAAGTAAGTGTGTGTAGTGTAACACATGAAGAAGAAGATAATATTATGAATTGCTTGCGACAATATCGAAGTTTGGCTGGAACAGTTGTCCGTCTCTCACCCCTCACCCTCGCTGTGTTTTTAGCATCTCTCTCTCTCTCTCTACCAGATGGGCCAAATTATGAACATTTGGAATATTGGTTCATTAAATTAATTAGCAAATTGCGACGGAAACCCTGTATTATTTTTTTTAATCAACAGTGGAGGAGGAGCTATCATATAGAGTAGAAATTCGCAATATTGTATTGTTGTTGACTTTATTGAAACTTGTATGCTTAATGTTACATTATAATTTGATTATTAGCATGCTATGTCAATTACTTAGGTGTTGATGGGTGGAGTGGAGGCTAATTTTAAAATAATTATTGAAATTTTTACTTAAATATCATATTTTCGTTAATTAATTAATAGGACTTGATTACTAATTATATATTACTAATACTGTGAAATGGTTAATTTTTTAAATAACTAAAGTCTTATATGATAACTTATTTTGTTTTGGGTTTTCTATTTTGAAAATTAAGTTTTTAAATACTATTTTTAGAATGTATTTATTTATTTTATTATCCATATTTTGAAAACGATTTTAAAATTGAAGCCAATTTAATGTGTTCTCAATAAATCTATGAGAGATTATTTGTAATATAACTCTAGTGAGAAAACTAGAAAGAAAAAAGAAAAACAAATAAATTTGGTAAGAATTGAAATATGTATTTTAAGGAGTTTGTATTTTTTATAAAATAAAATATATATATATATATATATGTATATGTATATGTATATGTTTTTACGTGACTTTGGATCAACAACTTGATCTTGTGTGCACTTGGGCATGACTAAAATTTCATATCAACTGAGAGAAGAAGATCATGAATATATAAGTAAAGATAACTATTGTTATGCAATGGAAAATCGACAAAAGGCCAAGCTACAGAGGAACGAGGAAAGCGACCTGTGGGGAACCAACCGGGCCGAGCAGGGCTCGGTCCCGACCCCTACTCAGCCCCGAATCGGGCTCGGTCTACGGCCCAGCCCATCAATCTCCCGCCTGCAATCAACGATTCCCCTCGGGCCCTTAGGGTTTGGCTACGGAAGGTTCTGGAATCATCTTCACAGTTATAAGTAGCAGTGAGATCCAACCCTGAAAGGCAAGTAAAACATCTTCAGTTCATTGGTTTCTCAACTTTCCCTTGCTAACTTAGGTATCGGAGCCCCGTGTGACTAAGGTCACACCGGTTTAGCTCGATTTGGTTTTGTATGTATCATCCCCGAATTATCGAGTTAGGTGTGTATGAGGGGGAGAACCGGAGGACCGAAATTCACACATCAACAATTAGCACTGTCTGTGGGAAAGATTTAAGACATTCAGTCGAGCAACATGACACTCGAAAGGAATTCACGATGCTCTGATGACAACTGCTCTGTCAAGAGGAGGTTGAACTTGGACGACCCCCAGGTCGGAGGACCCGAAGATGGGACCAGCCGATCGAACCCGAAACGTCAGGAAGGGCTGCTCGAGGCGCATGTAGTAACGACCAACCCCTAAGCCACTCCAAAAACAGCTCGTGGCCCTAGAAGACAAGGTGGAGGGCATGCTTCAACGCATGACTCAAGTCCTTCAATAATTCGAACAACAAAAGCCCGATGAGATACCCTTTATCAGATACCCCAGGAAACGGAAGGGCCCAGCACAAAGTGAGACTGAAGCGTCAACAAACAGTGTAGGGAGCAAGCTGAGGATAGGTGGAAACACCAGACGACGAACCCGGATTTTCGACTCCCAAAAGAGCAAAAAACAGCAAAAATCCCCGATATCAAATGGGGGCAAGAACAACCAGGATAACCGAAACTCTGAGCCGATAGACCTCGACAAAGATAAACCGACGGATCAGCCAGAGTTATCGGAGAAGTGACAAAACCAAAAGGAGGAGGGGTTCGACCTCGAAGAACTACTGGATCAGGCCGACTCACCATTTACGGAGGAGATCATGAAGGAGAGGTCCCTCCAAAATTCAAGCTACCCACGGTAAAGCAGTTCGACAGGATGGCCGACCCAGTGGACCATATAGATGCTTATCGAGAATGGATGGATATTTACGGGGTGTCAGAGGCGGTCAGATGCCGGGTGTTCTCGACCACATTGAACGGGTCGGCCAGAATATGGTTCCGACAATTAAAACAAGGTTCAATCTCGAGCTTCAAAAGCCTGACTAGGGTGTTCGTAACCCAGTTTGTAGAAGGACGAAGTCGGAGCCAACTCGTGGCTTATCTTTTAACTATTAAACAAAGGGCGATAGAGAGCCTACACGACTATGAGGCTCGGTTCAACAAGGAAAAGCTGCAGGTGGAGGGCCTCACAGACGATGTATCTCTACTGGCCTTCATGTCTGGTATCATGGATGAGCACTTATCATTCTCGTTCGGGAAGAAGACACTGAGCACTTTCTCGGAGGTGCTGAGCCGAACTCAGAAGTATATGAGCACTGGTGAGTTCTTTTACTCAAAGAGGGAGCCAGAAGGAAAACGGTTCGACTAGAAGAGAGAGAGGTTGAGAGATAAGCCACAGGGGTCGAGATGGGAGAAAAGAGATCGGAGTAGCCAGAAAGATCCACCCCGAAAATTTGAAAAGTATACGCCAACTACCATTCCACTTGAGCAAGTACTAATGGAGATCACTGACCAAAGGTTGCTCAAATGGCCAGAGAGGATGAAGGCACCTCCGACTAAAAGAAGCAAAAGTCGATATTGCCTTTTCCACAGGGATCACGGCCATGCAACTCGGGATTGTTTTGACCTCAAGGAAGAGGTGTAAGGGCTCATTCGGAGGGGGTACCTCAAAGAGTATGTAGAGGACTCTAAAGCGACACAAAACGACGAGAACGACAAGTCACCTGCTCGAGAGATTCGAACGATAATGGGAGGCCCAATAGAGAAAGAGTCCGGGAGAAAAAGAAAGGCAAACGTACAAGAAGCTAGGGCGAGCCTCGGACAAAGTGAGGTCTACCATGCATATGTTGCGGACCGGTCTACAAAGATCGAGTTTTCAGAGGACGAGGCGACTCACCTCCTCCACTCGCATAACGATGCGCTGGTTATCACCTTGAAAATAGCCAATGCAAAAGTGCATCGAATTCTGGTGAATGAGGGCAGCTCAGCAGATATCATCTCCTTGACAACCTACAAAGCAATGGATTTAGGAGAAAAGGTGCTTAAGAGCAGCCCGGCACCATTGATAGGATTTGGAGGAGAACGGGTCATTCCCGAGGGGATAATAGAGTTGCCTGTAACGTTCGGAAGTGGGCCAAAAAGTATCACCAAAATGGTGGACTTTTTGGTCGTCAACTACACCTCCTCCTACAATGCAATATTGGGAAGACCGACAATACACATGCTCAGAGCGATACCATCCACATACCACCAGTCCATGAAATTCCCAACACCTGGTGGAGTAGAAGAAATTAAAGGAGAGCAATGAGTGTCGCGTGAGTGCTACTACAGTTCAATGAGGGGCAATGACAAGACTTCTACTACGGGTGGCCATTGATTTTTTTCTTTCCTCTTTCCCTTCAAGTATGATAGATTTAAGATTGTTTCTTCTTCTGCTTTTAACAAGATTTCAGATTCTTGTTTCTTTTATATATTCAATAAAGTATCTATTATCCGGATTCCCAATCAACTCTGTTTTTTAATCCAAAACTGGATGTCAAGTGACTTTGATAAAACACCTTGCCTCGTCTATAAACATACTCTCAATGAGCAAATATCGACAATACACTACCTTGAGAGTATGAGGCAACATGGCTATAAGATAAATGACATGTCATGATCAGAATACTCGGCGACACAAGTTGGTAAAACCAGCTCAAGCTGAATAGGGCTCGGATCCGACCCCTGCTCGGCACTGACCAGGGCTAGACCTGTTGCCAAATTCGACTTTCTTCGCTTCTATTACTTAAGGTGCGATGAGCACGAACCTACATTAATCGACAAATTCAGAAAGAACAATTAAACAATCTCAACACGGCCAAATCAGAAGCGGGTCGATTGATCTAGCACGGTTAAAACATAAGATGGAGTAAAGGCCAAACGACAGCAGGTATAAAACCATTGACTATAGCCAAAGGGTTAAAAACCTATGAAAATGAGGCAACAAAGTCAACTCCATCAAGGTTAGAGCCATAAGCCAAAAATTGTTGGTAACAGAGGGTTAATTGATGATTCCAAAAAGAAATACAAGCGAAGATAGTGACAAAGCAACACCATAAAATTCGTAAAAACGCTAAACACAAGCAAAGCATCTCGCTACCTTCTCAGGCTACTATACTACTCGTCGTCATCGTCATCCATGTCGTCAAGAGCGTCACGCTCATCTCTAAAATGCTCCGGTGCTTGTTAGAAACTTGGCGAAGGGACTAGGAAATGCCGCACTCCATGGCAGAATTTTGCAGATTGACGTACTCTTGAGTTTTTCTGAATTCCCCGGCCAAGAATTCAGAATTAGAGAGCCGGGTGTTGGCCTCATCAAGCCTCCTCTGCAGGTTGGCCAGCTCATCTCGAGATTTTCTCTTCTCCGTTTCCAACTCACGTTGGGTACTCTCCAGAAGACTGTTGGCTTGGTTCAAGGAAGAAAGAGCCTGATTCAACTCTTCCCGAGGAGCATAGTGGCAGCGGAGGTGATTAATTTTATCGGCAACCAGACCTAAGAATACCACTAGACTAATGAAAACCCGCCAATGACAGAAACCGATGTTAGGGAAAGATGCTATGACAAATACTTGAAGCTACAAAGTGCTCACCTGGTAAAGATCGCTAAGGCACGTACTGATGCTGTGCTGAGGATTTGACAGGCCAAAATCGGACCCGCTTGATGAGTCACCGAGCTCCTGCCAAAGGCTAAATGCCCTTTCCAGGTAGGCTGTCCCATCAACATCAGCACTATACGGGCCAGAGAAAGGGAAGATTGAAGCTTGGGAGGAGCTCCCTGGATGACCTCGAGGGGAAGACGGGATAGACGTCCCATGAAGTTAGGCAGAACGCCTCGGGACTGTAGGAGGCATGGAGGAGCGAGCCTGCTGAGAAGGGGGTCCCTCCTCGGTCAAGTTAGTCACTTCGATATCCGAAGCCCAGCTAGAGCCGGCCTCCAAACTTCGAGCGCTTCGACGGCGTTCTCTTTCATACAAAGAAGCTCTCCGTCTCGACATTTCGACAAGTACCTGGAGGGTTATGAGGGCGAGCCAAGCCAAAGTCCACTAAGTTCTACTCCTTAACCAGATCTGGACCCCAACGCTCAGTATCTGGTAACTGGATAACAGTATGGTAGAAATTGAATGCCTCGACAGTAAGCTTACAATTACGGAAAACTGTCAACAAGAAAGAGAAATATCAGAATAGATATCTACGAAAGTCTTGATAGAGCTCGGGAATCTACTTACCTAACTCTCTACACTCAGTCGGGACGGGAAATGATAGTCATCTCTCGTCACGGGCTAACCAATTGCCACCGACGAAGAACTACTCGTTCTTCCAATGCTTCACTGAGGAAGGACCCATAATGAGAAACTGGTTCCGAGAACTAACATAAAAACGAAAGTTATCCTCGGGACTGTGTTTGAGGTAATAAAGCGACATGAAATTCGCGGCGGTTAAAAAATGCTCGCCCCCGAGGTATGACCACAAAATAAAGCAACTGATCAAAGTAGACCACTCATTCAGAACGATTTGGGAGGGAGCTACTTGATTGAAAGCTAAAAAGTTTTGAAGGAAAAGAGGCAACGGTAGGTGGACTCCAAATTGTAACATAGCTGCATAAAATACAACCTCGCCGGAAAAAGAGCCATCGATACTCTATCCCTGATTCAAAAGACGAAGGCTAACCGAATCCGGGATACGGTATTTTGAACGCAAGCGACGTAAGTCCCTTGCCGTAAGAGTGGAATTATCCACCCAGAACGAACGGTAGGGTTGAGATTCAGACGAAGGATTCGACGATGATCCATCATCCGATGAGGTCCATTCAAAATTAAGATCGGCCATGAAGAGAAAACACAACAAAAAGCAAAGTAAAGGGAAGAATACCTTGTAAGGAGGTTGCCAAGAAATGGAGAGAATGAAGGGGTTTAAATAACCTTCAACTCAAAGGCGCAACTCTCAGTCTGGAGGTCTTTACCCAACACACCGAGGCGTGCTTGGCTCGGTACCCAACACTCCCGTGACCTCAATGTAACAACCGGAAAAAATATATAAATATAAATATATATATATATATATATATATATATAAATTGTTATTTTTTTAGTTGTTTTCTTTTATTTTCTCAAAGATAAACCTTTTTGTTTTAGAAATTATTTTTAAAAGATAATTTGTTCTTAGAATTTAAAAAAATAAAAAGTAAGAATTTTATTAAATCTTTATCTTTTTATTATCCTTTTTAAATAAGGATTCATTAAGGTTTGTTATAAAAGCCCTTAAACCTAGGTTTTATTTTCTTAAACTGTTAGACCTAGTTTTCTCTTCCAGAGAAAAAGAATAGGAAAGAAGAATAATTTTGGTATTTTCTCTCAAAGATCGGTTAGTTTTTTTTCTTGCTCATTGTTTTAGTTTTATTCTTCTTGATCTGTAGTTCTTTAATTCAGTTTATTGAGAAAAGTTTTGAGATCTTTGTTTTTATAATAAAAGATTTTAAGGACTTTTTACCCTAAAAATTTTCCAGAATTTTTGG